>VUQI01034960.1:0-16708 GCA_015106735.1 Paratilapia polleni
ATGCTTTGGCATGACCTTAAACAGACCGTTCATGCTTGAAAACCCTCCAATGTGGCTGAATTAAAACGATTCTGCAAAGAAGAGTGGGCCAAAATTCCTCCACAGTGATGTGAAAGACTTGTTGCCAGTTATCACAAATGCTTGATTGCAGTTGTTGCTGCCAAGGGTGGCACAATCAGTTATTAGGTTTAGGGGGCAATTACTTTTTCACAGAGGGCAGGTAGGTTTGGATATCTTTTTTCCCTTAATAAATGAAATCATCATTTAAAAACTGCAGTTTGTATTTACTCAGGTTATCTTTGTCTAATATTAAAATTTGTTTGATGATCTGAAACATTTAAGTGTGACAAATATGCAAAAAACTAAGAAATCAGGAAGGGGGCAAACACTTTTTCACACCACTGTATTTTTCATTTCATATTGAAAATAGTTGAATTACTATTTGTTCTTTCAAAAGAGAAAAAAATGTGTTTACATCTGGCGTGTGCTCTCCAGTGTGTTAATTATTAGGTACATATAATACAGCTCCATCATACAGTCATCCAGGGCATATAGCTGAACTTTTTTCTTTTTATGCTGACCAAGAGTGTGTGTGAATGTGTTAGAGAGAGAGAGATCTCTGGACCAGATGGATGGTGATTGCGGATCTGTGAACCACAGCAGATTAAGCAGACGCTTCTAGTGCCATTTCACTTCCTGCAAATGTTTTTTTTCCTATTTAACATAGGCTAATGATAATTTGCTTTTTATTTGTCTGTGTGTGGTATGAAAAAAAAACAAAACACATTTTTAAAATGCATATTTACAACCAAAGTAATAGTTATAGCCAGTCACATTCCCAGTCAAATAATGCTGTTAGGTCAAAACCAGTGGCATGCCACATTTACACACAGGAAATCCTCTGGTGCATGACACAATGGATTGTCACAGCTTGTTATTTTTCAGCATGTAGGGTCTTGTCCTAAACCTATCCAACACTTAAGTTCCTCAGTCTAAATAAGTAGTTTAAGAACCTAAACCTAACCAGTGACTAAAAGTGAAACTGAAAAAGAAAGCTAGTGCAAGGTGCAAAACAGAATGGTTCAAAAGGAACATCTGTCATTGAAGGTGGTTGGGCATCATCTTGTTCCTTAACACTGCTAGCTTCCGGTCAGCTCATTATGTCCATACTGCTCAGTATTGTTCCCTCTGTGTTGTAGCCTCTGGATCTCCAGCTTTGATAGTAGCTTCCTTCTACTGATGCAAGAGCACAGAGTCGGCAGGTGCATCTTGGTAAGTGTACATGTTGGTCTTCTTCTTATCCAAAGTTTCCACATTCATTGCATATGACCTCTCTCATTGGATCTGCTGTCATAGTAGCATTACATCAGTTCCATGTTCTTAGTTCTTGTCCAAGTATGTCTTGTTTCAGTAACACACATCTCATCAGTATGTTGTGGTTCCCCAGTAGACCTGACATGGCTCTCGCTCATATGCTGAGGTAGGTTTAATTCGCACTGGAAGTCTAGCCTGAGGACACTCAAATTTGTTTATACACTATATGGAAAAAAGTATTGGGCCACACCTCTTAATCTTTGAATTTAGATATTTTCAGTCCCATTGTCACAGGTGCATAAAATCAAGCACCTAGCCATGCATTCTGTCTTTACAAACATTTGTGAAAGATTGGGTTATTCTAAAGAGCTCACTGAATTAAAGCATGGTACTCTAATAGGATGCCACCATTGCAACAAGCTAGTCTGGGAAATTTCTTCCCTCCTAGATAGTACTAGATAAGTACCAGATATTGCACAATCAACTGTAAGTGGCATTATTGCAAAATGGAAACACTTAGGAACCACAGCAACTCAGCTATCACAACTGTGATCTTCTGCGCTTTGTCAACCACCACTATGCCTGGTTGGTTGGTTAGCAGCTGCTTGTCTGTCTGGAACTTGAAGTCCCACAGGACCTTAGCCCTCCTATTGTTCTCAACCACCTTCAGTGGTGGCTCCCATCAGGACTTGGGGACATCTAATCCATGTGTGGCACAGATGTTCCTGTACACTATCCCAACCGCTTGGTTGTGCCTTTCAGTGTACGCTGCCACAGCTTGCATATAACATCCTGCTACTATGTGCTGGACTGTCTCCAGGGCACCTTTGCACAGTCTGCAACTCGGGTCCAGTTGGCTGTGGTAGGCTCCTGTCTCTATGGATCTGGTGCTTAGGGCCTGTTCCTGCTGACACTGGCAGTGCCAAGCACTCCAGTATCCATGTGTGGGTCATTGAGTCTTAGGCTTTCTTGTAGTCAATCCAGGCAGTGCTCAGGTTGGTCTGCCTGGTCTTAGAGTCCTGGTGTACTGTTCTATCAACCAGTAGCTGGTGCTTTGACCCTCTGGTGTTGTTTCCAATGCCCTTCTGAGCTGTGCTCATGTATTGACCCATGTGCCTACTCAGGTTGGTTGCTATGATGCTTGAGAGGAGCTTTCATGTCATGGAGAGGCAGGTGATTGGCTGGTAGTTTGATGGTGTCCTACCCTTGTGGGGTTCCTGGATGATCAGGATTGTTTTGCCCTGTGTTAGCCAGTCCGGATGAGTACCTGCAGTTAGCAGTCCACTTATTTCTGCTGCCACGTGTAGATGAAGTACCGATAGCTTCTTCAGCCAGTAGGCGTAGATCATGTCAGGTCCTGGTGCTGTCCAGCTTTTCCAAAAACATTGTTGGATGTCTGCCTTTGTGATGTTGGCTGGTTCTTCTTCTGGGAGTTTTCTGTGGTCTGCTCTTAGGTCCACCAGCCATTTGATGTTGGTGTACCATGCTACCTAAGCCTACCTCGGAACATGAGCGAGAGATATATAATTAAAGCCATACTGGCTGGTCCATGTCAGTTGTTGGGGAACCAGAACATAATGAGGAGTGGGATACTGGACCAAGGCCTACATGGACAAGGACTGAGAATATGGAACTGATGGAGTGCTATGCCAGCCGACCCAATGAGAGAGGTTAAATACAATGAATGTGGGAACTATGGATGAATAGAAGACCAACATCCACACTGACCAACAAGTGCCTGGTGGCTCAGTGCTGTAACATCAATAGAAGAAAGCTACTGTTGAAGCTGAAGATCCAGAGACTACAGCACAGTGAGAACAATACTGAGCAGTATGGACATAATGAGCCAGCCCTGGTAGAAGAGAGCAATATAACTGAACTAGATAGTGCCCAACTACCTACAATGACAGATTCATCTACTGAGCTGAGGATGAAGATTGTGGCCAGACTCAAGGCAGCCACCCAACCAAGGGCGTGAGTCCCCCAGCTCAGTGACAAAGTCCCATCAGAGGAGATCCTTGCAGATGTGAACACTGCTCTACTCAACATCCTGACTACCAATGAGCCAGTGAGCTCTTATATACCACTGCCGCAGTAATCTTCTTGGATTACTGAGGCACTTGGTATAAGATCAAGAATGGCTGTAGAGAAATCCCCCCCATGGAGAAGGAGGCTGGAAGCCCAAATCAGGGAAGCCCATAAAGGATGTTAGTCAGTTAACTGAGCTACAGAAGGGCGTCATAAGAGACAGGTCCTGGATGAATAAGTGGTACAATAAGATGTCCATAACTGAGGCTCTAGAAACTGCCAAACAAAGGCTCACAGCTCTGGCCACAAGTCTGAAGAGCTACATGGATTAACTAAGTGTAGCCAAATGGTTGCAAAGAGAGGGAAGGTGATCCGGACCAAAGAGGTGGAGTTGCCAGAATGCAGAATAACATACATACAGGACAGCTACAAGTACCTGGGTATCCCACAGGCCAATGGGAATGATGATAGAAACGCACAAAGGTCAGCTGTAGCCAAATACCTCCAGAAGGTAAGACAGTTGCTGAGAAGCCAGCTCAACGGTAGGAATAAGATCCGAGCCATCAATACATACACCATACCGGTCATCAGATACCTAGCTGGAATAATAAGCTGGCCACAGGAGGAGATAGATGCCAGTGATGTCAAGACACAAAAACTCCTCACAATGAAAGGAGGTCTCCACCCAAAGTCCAGTATCCACTGAGGCTCTACGAGCAACGGAAAGAGGGAGGGGGAGCATTGCTGAGCATCCCCGAGATCAGCTGTTCCAAGAGTGCCTCAGGAGGCTGAAGACAGACGATGATAAGGAACAGGAGGAGGGAGTGTCATGGACGACCAAGCCCCTGCTTAGGATGTACCATCGACAGATAGAGGAAGTGGCTGACATCAAGAAATCCTACCAGTGGCTTGAAAAGGCCAGCCTAAAAGACAGCACAAAGGCTCTGATCATGGCAGCACCAGATCCATAGAGGCAGGAGTCTACCACAGCCAACAGGATCCGAGTTGCAGACTGTGCAAAAGTGCCCCGGAGACAGTCCAGCACATAGTAGCAAGATGTCAGATGCAAGCTGGGACAGCGTACACTGAGAGGCACAACCAAGTGGCTGGGATAGCATACAGGATCATTATTCAATTCAATTAAATTCAATTTTATTTATATAGCGCCAAATCACAACAACGATCACCTCAAGGCGCTTTATATTTTAGGGTAAAGACCCTACAATATTCTGTGCCGCAGATGGATTAAAAGTTCCCAAGTCCCAATGGGAGTGTCGTGGTTGAGAACAATAGGAGGGCACAAGGCATCGCCGAAGGTGGTTGAAAACAACAGCATTAAGGTGTGCATATATATATATATATATATATCAGCTGCACATTCTTACAAGAGCTCAATATAGTGTTGGAGTTAAGTACAGCAGAGCAGGCTGTCACCTGCTGCTAATTCAGTTCAAACCTGCTCCCGCTTCTCTTTTTCTGGAAACTCTGTTAGTATCGCCTCCTCCCCTAGCTGACAGGGTATATTATTTATACCCTGGAGGTAGAGATGTGTGTGTGTGTGTGTGTGTGTGGTAGTTTTGGCTCCTGCTGAGACACCACAGTAAGGGTCCTGACTTGGGGCTAAAAGGCAACTTTGATCCAGTGGAGATCAGTCCATTAGAGTGAGTTTCCTCCAATCTGTTCCAGGTCATTCATCAATCGACCAACTGAGTGGTGCAGAGTGGAGCACCTGCTGGATGCCTCACTTTTTGTTTTCTTTCTTTCTGAGGTTGTGTTTTCTCAATGCCTGCGACTTGATATGTCGGTGGTCGATGTCATTCATGTGGTCACCACTTTGGGTGTCTGAATCAATTTCTTTGCCTGCTGGTCTCACAGTCAGTTATTTACAAGGGTGCCAGGTTGGTATTTAAATCAAATGTGTAATAACATGTAGTACCATATGTGTAGGTTTTAGTTCATTTAACTGAACTAAACAGTAAGGTAACCAAGACTAGACCATTTTGACATTTTAGTTTATTTCTGACCTGAGCAATCTGCCCTGAGATAGTTTGACTGATTAGATATTAATAGTAAAACGATCAACACAACACATCTTGGTTTTAGAGGACAAGTTTAGTTTAGCAGATGGTCTAAATCCACTAAATATCCAATGTTTTCTGCCCACAGGGAATTAAGATACTGGGAGGAAATTTAATAATGCTCGTTTGTTTTTATTTTTATATTTTCAAACATGATGATGATCCAATTAGAGGATACTTAAGTTTTTGGCACAACACATTATAAATCTACAGGTTTTTTGCCAATTCCTGGTATTAGTGATCTGCTGAGAAAATCATCACACAAACAAACAGTTCATAATCACAACTCTGCAAGCGGGGAGGGGATTTATAATTTAATATTCTCATAAAAACTGTAAACTATGTGGGGTTAAAGATAAATTCATATTTTTCTGTATTAACACAGTGCAGCCTCCAGAGGTTTTGAAATCTATTACACAAAACACAAAGCAGGCGATGTAGCTTGCATGTAGTGGAAATGTAGTAACTTCATCATAATCAGATGATTTCATCCTTTGAGAAGAAACACACTTCTCCACACTCAGGTTTTCACTTCTGAGATTTTTTGTGGAAGTCTTTGAAATTTTGTCTTGAGGTTGTGAAGTGGAGTTCTTGCCACCAACTTCAAAATAGGGCTAGTAGGCATGGAGCTTTCTAACATGCGCTTCCTGTTGTTAAATTTAAAAAAAGAAAAGAAAAAAAAAGGTGTATTTCAACCCAAACATCTTTCTTTGGTGTGTACACTTAACCAAACAGCATGGTAAAACAAAACTTCAATTCAAAAACAGGATTCAATCTCCTGTGTGAAGGTTGTCTGATTTCTACCACCTCTCAGACTCAGAAGTTGGTCTTTTAAAGTGGAAACAGCAACATGACAACACCACCATTAAAAGAGGTTATAATGGCCTTCTAAGCATAGTGGTGGGTGAGAGCACCTACTGGTGATATCTAAGGGAGTAATAACAACTGATAATGGCCATTTAATGGACTGGTAACATTGGAAACAGCCTGTTCCTGCTGAGTTCTTCTGTCAGAGGTTGAACAGCTTCACTCCCAAACGCACTGGTGCATCTGTTACTTCATTCCCTTACTGTTGCCACATCGACTGTTTGGAGAAAAGATCAATACAGCCTGCACAAACAAATTTGCACAAATGTTTTCTGTGGTAACACACCTTTGGGAGTCATGCTCTGGCGAGCAACATAGTCAAAAAAAGTCTTGTGTATGTAGGTCTTGAAACTGTTGTAAACTGAAGCTGTGTCTCAGTACTAGGCAACACACTCACTATGCACAGAATGCTGTGTTTACTAAAGGTTAAATCCATGTATTTTACAGAAAACTAAGCAAACTGTGCATGCAAATCTATCAATCAAGTTTTCTTTGAAACAGCACTAAAAACAGTTGCAAAACAGCTGCTTTATTCCCATTGTGGAACAAGCGTATACAACATTACATTAAAATATACGGTTTAGTATGGAATTGGGACACACCTATATGGAGAGAAATTAGTCTCAAAGTCGTAACAAGTGTGTGTTACATTATCTACAAACTACGGTTAACTAAGGTTTACATATTCGTACAAAGATTTGTGTGTAATTTTCGTTCTTCACAATTGTGCCAGTCAACTCACAAATACAAAGCAGTTTGAAATCATGCAAACATATTTTCGAAATGTGCTCAACACAACCTGGATTATTGTTAATAAATGAAGCACATACATTAAAACGGAACCTCACAAATCTAGTTATTTCCTGCTTTTAAAAGCTTCCTGTGCATATCAGTTCATATTAAGTTAACAAAACACAGAGCATGGACTAATCTCAGTAGCGGAACTTTAGTCTTAAAGGTTTTGAGTGTGAATTGTGTAGAAACCCTTCAGGCAGTCTTTAACCGAGTTCATTATCAGGATAACAGACGTTAAACCAGCAGCTGTGCTGAGGCTCCAGAGGAAAAGTTTTAAAAGAGATGGAGGCTCTGTGTGTCAGAAGCTACTCTCCCCCTCTTTCCTCACCCGCCTTCCCCAGCACCTCCTTTAGTCCTCTGGGCCAATTTTGCAGGCAGCAGGGGACGAGAGGAATGAGTCTCCTCTCAGCGAGGTGTGGTTCTGAATGGAGAGAGGATGATGAAGGCTGGAGAGAGAATAGAGACAGCACTTCACTGTTTGGCAAACTGACTGGAGACAAACTTCAGAGACCTTCTGCCTTTCTTTGTCAGACATGAGAGCTCAGGCTTCATTTTGTTTACTGACACACATATTTACTCCTCCCCCTCCTTCCTGCGCTCTCTGGGGTCATTTTGTAGGTTTGTCGTTTAACTTCATTCTATAAACACTGCTTAAACATCTCATACTTTAACTTTAATAGTTAAAAAGAATGAAATTAATTGCTAAATAAACAAAATGAGGCCCTGAATATTGCCTATATAATTGATTTAGTGTGCAGGAAATTAAATTTAACACTTATTTAAATATAGAGAGCATTTTTAATCAAACGATTAATACTAAGTAATAACATGGTCATCATAGTCTTAAGTGAGAGACAGTTTATTACAACCTAAAATGCACAGCATACTTTGCTGTTTGCTTTTGTTGTTATGGCTGAAGCTCTGAAGCCAAATCATGTTGGATCTGTTTAAATTTGTACATTTTGAGCAATTTTTTATCACCACACACGAAGCAATGTTATTTTTCTTTGACAAGATTTTACTCACAAACCAGATGGCCATTAAAAATGCACAAACAACAGCTTTGTTTGTTCAGTGGTATTCTGTAGTATGAAAAACCTTTTAATGGTCAGAATCTGTGGTTTGGCAGTTTTTACTGTTCGTTGTTAACTTTAAAAAACAAAGTGACAACAAAAATTCTGTTATTTGACAGTGTTATCAAGTAAGAAATCTGGATCAGAAAGAATGCATTAATGCTGGTATAAATCCAAACAGAAAATAATGGATTTTGATCAGTACAGATTACATTAACATTACATTGGATCAGTTGATTTCCATCCTTAAAGTTGCACTAATCAATAATTTTCTAGTTTGAGAACATCAAAAATTACATTTAATATGAATGAGGTTGCTTGTAATGACCCACTCTGCAGCTGTACAGGAATCTTTGGGAAATTTTAGATGTAAGTTTTGCAGCACATTTACTCTCTTCCTCAGAGATTGTAATGCCAGCAGGCAGCAGTTTTAATCATACAAGCTCTCATAAAAATCACTATACACAAACCTGCCCAACACCAAACAGCAGGCAAACACATTTTAGCTCATAAAGCCGCATAGAGCACTTGATCTCAAGTTTGCTGGAACAGTAAAAGGATGTACTATAACAAAAAAAAAGAAAAAAAAGAAAAAAGAAAAGACAAAATAAAACTTCTCTTTTTCTTTTAATGTAAATACATCCAGAAAATTAAAAACTATTTACAGATGAACATTACCTTGTATTGCATTCCTTGGCTTTGCCATCTTACTTTGGTGTGGTATGGCAAGCCATGGGCATTGTCTTAGTCAGTGAGAAGTCTGTAAAATTTGCAAGGATTTGGACCTCTGGAACGGTCAGACCCCATCATATTTTGAAGACCCCATAGTACAACATTATCCTAATAGAGCACTTCACTCTCAGACTGCAGGCTTACTTGTGGTTCCTAGGGTATTTAAAAGTAGAATGGGAGGCAGAGCCTTCAGCTTTCAGGCCCCTCTCCTGTGGAACCAGCTCCCAGTTTGGATTCAGGAGACAGACACCCTCTCTACTTTTAAGATTAGTCTTAAAACTTTTGTTTTTGATAAAGCTGTTTCAGGGTCACCTGCTGCCCCTAACTCCCTGAGCCTGGTTCTGTTTGAGATCTCTTCCAGTTGAAAGGGAGTTCTTCCTTCCTACTGTTGCCAAGTGCTGCTCTTTATCTGATTATTGGGGTTCTCTCTCTAATATTGTAGGGTCTTTACCTTACAATATAAAGCACCTTGAGGCACCTGCTGTTGTGAATTGGTGCTATATAAATAAAACTGAACTGAATTGAATTGAGTTGTTAAAGAACAAATCTGAGCTTAAAGAAGAGTGAATATTGGACTTGTGTATTCATCTGCTTGACACAAGCAATTCTCTGAATAAATGAAAAAATACTGTCTGCTTACATGTTCACCGCAACTAACTATAAGATTATGAGATTCCATTGTTGTCTTTCAAGTGGCTAAATTTCACTCACTGTGCCTTGAAGAAAAATAAATCACTCAACATGTTGCAAGACCACCCACCTTGGCCTCTATCTGCCTGACAGCTAGGCCTACCTAATTTGCATATAAAGGTACCTGTACACCTTTGCCCCCCCCCACTTACAGTATGTAACTGCTTCAGACTTTATGCTCTTCTGGAAGTAGGTGAAGTTGTGCCAGAAACCGCTGCTGTGTTTCTATACTGTTTTAGTTTGTAATCATTGATCCTTGTGTATTCCTGTCAGTTTTACTTCTTCTTCTTCTTCTTTGTCTGCAGAGTCCTGATTAATCTTACCTGCGAGTTCTTTCTCACCTGTTCCCTATCTGGCAATGACTCAGAGTCCAATCAGTTCACCACTTACCCCAGTATAAATACACCCCTCCTTGCCTTTGTTCTTGTCCTTTTCACAGTTGAGACACCAGCCTTTTTCCAGTTTGTATTCCATATGTTTCTTTTGTTCCTTGTTTTTTTTTCCTCCTAGTGCATTTCTGTGTTTCCTCTTAGTTCTGACTGTCTCTAGTGTCTACGACCTTTTAATGGAGTTTGCCTTTGCCTGCTCCAAACCTGAATTGTTTGCCTCGCTGTCTTCCTTTCTCTGTTTGAATGCTGTCTGTTTCTGGATTAAAGCATTGGATTTTGGACTTTTACTCTGCCTCAGTGTGTCCTGCATTTGGGTCCATTCTGCTGAGTTGTTACACCAGGTGTAAATGCAAATACCTGTGATGACTATTTAGAACAAGTTTATATTACTCATGTATAAAAATTAATGTCATTGGGAGTGTCTGTCACCTGATCATCATTTAAGTACTGGCCTGTTTTCAAACTTCAGATAGAAGTTTCTATTGTGGCTGTTTTTTTTTCCTTTTGTTTCTTTGCTCCACACATTGTTCAGACTTTAGAATAACACTGGAGATGATACATAAACTGTATTTTATGAAATAGTTTCCTGAGGCAGACCTCTTTTTATATTCATCTGTGTGTACAGTTTAGTTTCTTTGGTGTTCAAAGACAAAAAGCTTTTCTACTGCACTTCTATTCAGAAAACAGGAGAAACTACGTACACACACACACAGCAGGTTGTGTCTCTGCTTGTTTTTAGCATCGATCGCAGAGATCGACCTGCTGAGCCTCACAACATCCAGTCAGTAACCAGTCAGCAACTGACTGGCCGGTGCATCGATCCTCTGCTTCACTGACTGACTGATTAAAAGGCTGACACGACTGTTTCCTGCCTGGTTATTAAAGAACTGACTGGTTTCCTATTCAAACACCTCAGTCACTGCACTCAAGCTGTGTCCTGTTTAATCCAGCCCTCACTTTCTTAGCATTCTTTTTCTTTCCATCATTCACTTCCTCATGTATTTTTTCCCTCTCAGGATCAATGAAGTTTCTTCTAATGTTCACTAATGTTGAGGCCCAGACAAGGAGAGCGTCTTGTACGCAGCATGCTGCAGGTTTGATCTCCACTGCAGGTCGTTTTACAGCAAAGAGCTTGGACGCTGAATGGGTTGAAGGGTCGATAGCTCACCGTGTGGCTGCACTCGATCGACAGGCTGATAAAAGCAACTGATTGGCTGACAAATCTTTCCATGGATTTATACGGAGAGGAATGTTTGGGTTTTGTTCTCAAAGTTCAGAGCTTTATTGGATTTTTCCTTTCAGTTTTGTAGGATGATGACGACACACATCATGAAATGTGGTGGACGCCTGCTCAAAGATGTTTATTTACACCAAACTCAACATTCATATAAGTTTTTTCTCTCCTTTCAGTGGGTATAAATTCTCTACAGTTTTCTCATTAAGTGTTTGGGTTAAAAGCAGCCTCGGGCTATGAAAACACATCAAATCGAGTAATTCACACATTTGCCATAATGTTGAAATACTAGCACACTTTAACATGACTGATGTTTTTGTGGACTGTAAATGATAAACTCTCTGCCTGGTGCGAATAAATGAACAGCATGCGCGGCGGTGGAGTTCTGCTTCTTATTTATTTCTCTTTTATTATTATTTTTTTCATATCAGTGCAGAGCTTCAGAGCTGCATGTTTTCACAGTGAAGTGGTAATTTCTTCAAGCGGAAGCGGATTGTTTCCCACCTTTTGCTCACTCGTCCTCCCACTCTGAGCTCGCGAGGAGCTCAGCACTGGTGTTTTTTAAAGCTGTTTTCTTGTGGCTTTAGTTAGCGAGGGCGAATGCACAAAGACCCTGGAAAATCACATAAAGCTCCCTCTTTGAAATTCTTCAACCAGTGCATGCTTTTTAACATGCATGTCAGAAATGCAGAAAGATGCAGCAGTGATCTCGAGACTGAGCATTCAGGCATGAGTGATCAGGTTACTCTTTTCAGGATATTACTCACTTTTGTATTTTGACTGCTTTATCCTAATATCCAGCAAGATGCAATGCCTATGTATATGTCTCCATGAAATTAAACATAATTTAATCTGCATCAAGCTTTTCTAAGTCCTAAATTTTACCATATGTAACCCGCTGAATGAAGCATTATTTTATGTAGCAGCATTACATACCTTTTTATAAATCATCTCATGAGCTCCACCACCATGACCCAAAGTGGAAAAAATATAATTTAGAACACAAAATGGATTCCTACAAATGTCTGTTCATTTTGTTTAGGTGTTTATGGTCACCAGGGGGTCAATTGTCCAGACTTGGTGTTCCCCTGAGCTTTCATCAAATCTCATCTTGAGGTGGACACTTTGTTTTTTTGTTTTTTAAGTGAATGTCTGAGTGATTAAATCAAGAAAAATATGTGTGCCTGAAATGTTTTGTATTATGTACTGTTTTTGTATTGTTTTCAAATAATTATTCTCCAGTCGATTAACTTTTCTCATTTAATATTATCCCTGCTGAGTTAATGCATAAACAGCAATCATTTACTGTTCTGCCCTGTTTTGTGTCTGCTGTTTGAGGAAGCAACCTCTTTATATGTGCACCTGTTCATGTCAATGATCATTAATTAGTCATTTTAATTAATTTATAAGTCTTAATCATATCTAATAGCTCATGTGTTTCAGCAAGATTTCGCCTCATGTGCAAAGTATATCAAACTTATCATTGATAGATGCATGTGTTCTAACTATCAAGGGTGACTTGTCCATGCAGCTCTATAAAATGGTTTGGTTCTATAAAATATTGAAGACATGGCATAGGAATCTTACGAACTAGATGCATGGTTGATGTGGTGCATAATTGTGAATCCTCAGTTTAACTTGAAAGGTCAAAATGAAATGTCCAAAGAATGCATTAATCCTCCTGTTCATTAGTCAGAAAAAAAGAGTCTCATATTTTGTAAGTTCAGGGACCACATTCAAAGCCATGCTCGTTCTTCTGTTGGTCTCTTAACAGTGTATGCAATGTAATAGACCTGCTGCTGTCAAACAATTGCTAAATGGTCCAGAGAACTTTATGCCCTGCATTTGTGGTCCCCAAAGGATAAATCCTAATGACTCTGACCTGCAGATCAAGTTTTAACTTAACAACTGGCATGTCTCGATATCTACTTAATGATTTAGCAAATAAATGGACATTCTTCAGAGAGATCTTTACTGAGGTCAGGGAAAACCAAATCTAGTCTAAGCTTAGCAGCAGTTATGATCGGATGGCCAGAAGGTACGTAAATTAGAAAACCATTGCATCATTAGTGAAAGTGGTATCTCTTCCATTTAACATGCTTTGTATTGACTTAAATGCAGTTTGCGACAGAAGAAAGCTCACACAGAATTTACTCTATACCATTATTAGAAGTCAAAAAGTCAACAAGGTACCTTTTAAATGATTCTTTTCCTGCCTGCATAAAAGACTGTACAACAATGAATGAGTTTACGCTTTCTTCCAATAAAGATCCCCAACTTGGTTTCACTTTGTATTTCTCCCTGATCATCCACACTTCCCCAGGACTGACCCCCATTCTTCCAGTTTGAGAAACACTGGGTGAAGGGACAAGGTCTTAAGGTCCTAATTGGAAGCACGTTTATACTCTCCAGAGAGGACTGAGGTTGTTTGATCTTTAAAGAGGTCAGAGCTGCACAGTTGTGTAGAAACTCCTGAGCAAAAGACCTTGAGGGTCATGCAGTCTGAGATCCAGCTCGGGATCCAAGTGGAACATTTTCCTTATAATCACAGTGCAGATAGTCTTTGTACTTTCTCACTTTCCATTAATTAGTGTTAACACGTGATCTGGGACTCAAACAGCTGGCTTGGACTCAGGAGGATGTATCATAGCCACATGCACAGTCATTCCACCCACATGGCTTCTTTAAGCTTAAGAGCAAGAGGAAGAAGAGACAGGGAAGAAGATATTAGGGTGGAGGGCAAAGAAGAAAAGTGTTTTTTTTTTTTTTTCATTGTTAGCACTTCTCTTATACAACAACCTGAGGTGTGGACCTTCTAACCTTGAAAACAGCCTTTTCTAAACATTAACTAACTAATATTAACTATTGGTTGCCTAAATTCAGGCAGACTATCAGCTACATTCGTATTATGGATGGAGACCTGGAAGGACTTGAAATCCTTCCAGAGTTGATGCCGTATTCTGGCATAGTAGCGAGAAATATAGAAATTTACAGGTGAAACAAACCCAATCATTGTGTAGCTTTATTTAGATTATTTTGTCCTCTTCTTTGTATTTATTCAACTTCCATAATCCTTGTGGCTGTTGTTGCCAACTTCAAGGCATCATATCTATCAGAAAATATCCCACTTATTTCAGAAAATCTGTGCAAGCTTCTAAACACAATCCTTTCCTAACGTTAAGAAGTTACCCCAAACCAACATCTTTTTTTCTAATTCTAACCATTTCCACTCTGTGCCTAAATTGTACCCACACCAACACCTGTGTACTTTTTCTAAGATGCAAAAACAATGGCTGGACAAACTGTCCTCACTAAAGTGACTGACATCAGAAATTTTCTGAAAAGCAGTAGTTTAAGTTGAGTACCTGAGAAGGAACATGCAGGGGAAAATAGCATTTTTTATTTATTTTTTGTTTTGTTCATTGAATCAGTTATTTTAGTTGCATCATCTGCCCTCTAAGTCCATGCTGAAAAACAAATAAAGGTCACAGAAAAACCTGGGGTCTTTATGCATGATTGTAGATTTACTTCACATGTTCACAACTTACTATAGAACTGATCTGAACAGCTTTCAATGAAGGTTACACTTCTCCGAGCAAGCAACGGGTAAAAACCAGAGATGGCATGTAGAAATGGGAGCGTATGAGATATGTAAAATGTGACAAGAGTGCCGCACAATATGTCTGTGGTGCACAGTGCCCTCAGAGGCAGAAAACTTATAAGTGAATAATTACTGTCTAATCTGAACACAGTCTCATGTTTGACAGCTGACACACATACAACCTCTATATTTATATAGGTAGACAGTGAGTCAACAATTGCATACAGTATCAGTAGAATATACATATATTACAGTGAGTTAGATGCTGCTGAGTGGCTCTGCAGGATATGACTTCTCTCTAATGAAGAACATAGCCAGAAAGAAAGAGAACACACAGGCTGCAAATGAAGATTTGTCTGTATATGTGTGTGTGTGTGTGTGTGTGTGTGTGTGTGTGTGTGTTTGCTTCATCAGATCCATAAATATCTTCTGTTTCATGTTTTCATGCCCTGGTTCTCGTTCATCTGCAGGACGCTGACATCAGGTTTTAATGAACCCTGCGTGGTTATAATCATTAACACTAATGCTTATTGTTTGTTGTTGTGCATTAAGGCTCTGTGTACAGCATTAAACTAGAATGGCAGCAGACATGAGCGGTCATTTTGAATAGGTCAGATGGTCTGAGCTGCAGTAATCATCAGTGTTTATAATGAACCCCTGCTTTTCTTTGTTTGTTGTTGTTGTTGTTGTTTTTTTTTTTCTTTTTTGCCTGAACAACGCTGAAACCAACAGAAAAATGCTTTTGATGTTGCTCTGGGTTTATGTTTTATGTTTAAGTTTTGTTTCTCTCTCTTTTAAAGCAGCAAGATTTGTAGTGAACAAGAAGACATCTGCTTTGAAATGGTAAGCGGTGGTACATGCCGTGCAGGGGCCTGTCCTTCCACGATAGTTCCTGTTCTCGCTCCTCTTCTTTCTTGGGTTTCTGCTGCCTGAGGTATTCACTAAGCACATGATCAGTTGTGGCCATCTTCCTGATGAGGTGTGTGTGTGTGTGTGTGTGTGTGTGTATATATAGATAGATAGATAGATAGATAGATATAGAAGCCAGGAGAATAAACCAGTTGTTCTCCACTGAACCATCCCAGGTGTACTCTCAGTGGCAGGGGAACAACATGAGAACAGCCCCACCACGGCTGGAGACGGAGCAATACTGGAAAATCATATGGGAGAAGGACGCCACACATAACAACAATGCTCAGTGGCTACTGGATCTAAGAGCAGACCACAGCAACCTCCCTGAACAGGACCCAGTAACCATCACAGTGGCAAATATCCAAGAAAGGGTCTCAAATATGAAGAGCTGGACAGCACCAGGCCCTGATATGATTCACACCTACTGACTAAAGAAGCTAACTGCACTCCATGAATGCCTGGCAGCACATATGAACCAGCTGCTAACGGATGAGACGCACCTGGAATGGCTAACCAAAGGCCGGACAGTCCTGATCCTGAAGGATCCCCAGAAAGGATCAGTCCCATCCAACTACCAGCCAATAACCTGCCTCTGCACAACATGGAAGCGCCTGTCAGGCATCATAGCGGCTAAGATGAACAGGCACATGGCCCAATACATGAGCGGAGCCCAGAAAGGAATTGGCACAAATACCAGAGGAGCAAAACACCAGCTACTGGTAGATCGAGCAGTCACTCGAGACTGTAAGACCAGACTGACCAACCTGTGCAGCGCCTGGATTGACTGCAAGAAAGCCTATGACTCAATGCCTCACACGTGGATCCTGGAATGCCTAGAACTGTACAAGCCTTCATCAGGAAATCAATGGGGTTGTGGAAAACAACACTAGAGACCGACTTCAAGCCAATTGCACAAGTCACCATCAAGTGCAGGATTTACCAAGGAGATCCCCTGTCCCCACTGCTGTCCGGGCAATCAACACCTACGCCCTGCC
>VUQI01034964.1:21480-31480 GCA_015106735.1 Paratilapia polleni
TAAAGCACATTATTATTTTTTGATTAAGATGCCAAATTACAGTTATGTACTTGCATTTCTGAACAGAAAAATGAGTTTTAGTGGTTGAATGTTATGCTTGATTAATTTATGACTTCTCAGAGAAGTCCAGTGTGCTCAAATTTGGGTATGAAAATATGAATTCAGTTTGAAATTCCTCACTCCTGTTCAAAAACATCAAGAACTCACTGAAAAGGAAAGAGTCTGCATTAAAGCACTTTGTGATGCTGGATAGTCTTTTTTGTTTTTATGACAGATGAGCTAATAAATTTGTTAATCATTGTATATTTCTGTTCAGGAATGCAAGTAAATATATACTAAGAACAGTATTACACAGATTTTTGCAGCAGAGAATTTGCCCCCCAGGGTAGTACATACTGAGGCATCTAAGGCAGAACATTCAGTACAAGTGGTGCATCATATGCTGGCACACAGTGCACTGAAAATGTTGTTTGGCCACACTAAAACATTATTCAGGCACTACTCACTCTACTCACCAGATTTGGCTACCCATAGCTTACTTCTCTTTACTTGAATGAAAATAAAGTTGACAGGTAGTCGTTTTGACACAGTAGAGGAGATCCAGCGTGTATCGCAGATGAACAAGTGTGAGCTGTCAGAACTGGACTTCCAGGAAGCGGTTTAAAAATAGCAGGAGGAAGCAGTCACAAGGAGATAACCTTAAAGGGAAGATCAGCCAAATTTAAGATTTAATGATTCCAACTTGTATTCTATGCATGAAATCATAGCATGTCAGTAATAACACACACGTAAAAGAAAACTCAAAGAGGTACTCAACTTTAGGCAGAAGGTGCAACTCAGGGCAACCAGCTCTGTATGAAAATAATACAAAATGACTAGAATAGTGTAATAAAATCTCATTAAATCTAAAACAGTGTGTCAGTTATATCCTCCAAAGCTGCAGTGGCAGAACATTGCAATGCACACCACAATCTTAAAGAATTTTACACATCAGTGCTTTATTGATGATTGATAACTGCAGTATATTTTTGACTTATTTTGTGTAACCTGTCATTGCAGTGTTCTTAGTCTTATCAGCCTTAAAACTGAACAGACTGAGATGTTTTAAAGCTTTACTTTTTAAGACTGTTAAAGTTTAAGAAAGTTTTGATGTTGTGCTCTCAGTCATGATGCAGGCCATGACATGACCCTTTTTGAAAAATAGATAAGGCACCTAAGTGTCCTTATCCTGTAAAAATTAAAAAAGTCCAAACATATTATGCTTGAAAGAAAACCATGACTTTAGTAGCAGAGGTGATGTTAAAGAGCAGAAGGCCAAAGAAACTAACCACACTGGGTGAAAGCTCTTGCTCTGATGAGATCTCTAGAGCCCTGGCAGCACAATGCAGCCCATCATTTATAAAAGGCTAGATGGTCATCGCAGTAACACATAGAATGTACCCATATTACATATTGATGCTTTCACAGTATCACCTGCTAGTTTTAATAACACTGAGTGCTCTCTACACACAGTGGAACTGTAGCATAGTGTCTATCTGGTAGAATTACAAAACTTGCATTTTGTTTGGTGTGTGTGGACATTGTGGTCCATTTTGAGCTTTGACATTAAAATAACATAAAATCCATAACATAAAAAACCCTGCACTGAGAGCATCATGGTGTAATGTGTAGGTGGCCCAATACTTTTGTCCATATAGTGTATTTCATTTGTGAAAACTCTACCTAGCAGCTATCTCAGCTACAGCTGATGGTTTCATTGGTGTAGGATTGTGTGATCACAAAATCCACCTCTTTTAAAAGTTAGGATCACTTACAAATGCTGTTGTTGTTTCTATTTAAAATAACACTGAACTGATTAAAAACCTCAAGTACAATCAATGATAATATTTCTAATTCATTTTAATGTAATCTCTACAGAACCAAGTGTACTGAACCATTTTCAGCAACCTTTCTTATGTGTTAACTGGCACTTATATGTTGTGTTAGCTGAAAGTTATCATGTTCACAGGCTAACTGACCCTTAGAAATGGTTCTAATCATGTTAGTGTAGCTTAACAATACTGCATTAAACAAGAAGCTCTAAATTTGGCTGGTTGACTGTCAATTTTTAAATTCTTTCCTGGTCCACGGACTAGAGAGGAGATATCATAGTCATGAATGATCTGTGTTTTAGTCTGAACTCAGAGCAATGATATGTTTTAGTCAATAATCCATCTTTTGTACTCAGGCATTATTAAAGCTTTAGAGTGATGCATGCTTCTGAAAGGATTAAAAATTAACAATGTTTTGTGTTCGTTTGTATCTCTGACACTGCCTTAGTTGGGACCTGATTTTCCTTTACCACCAGCTCTTTTACTAATCTCACCACTGTGTGCATACTCTATTCTGATAAGTCAGAAAATACCTTTGCTATCAGATAAGTCAGTCTACTTATTATTCATACAGTGGATATAAAAAGTGTACACACCCCTGTTAATATAATAAGAAATCATTTCAAAACTTTTGCCCCCTTTAATGTGACCTATAACCTGTACTGTTCAATTGAAAAACAAACAAATCTGTAAGGGGAAAAAATAAATAAATAAATAAAAAACCTTCAACAAGCTGGTTGTTTAAGTATGCACACCCTTAAATTAATACTTGTTGAAGCACCTTTTCATTTAATCACAGCATTCAGTCTTCTTGGATAAACACCTGCCATCAATTAAAGAGACTCTGATTAACCCCAAATAAAGTTCAGCTGTCCTAGTGGGATTTTCCTGACATTTACTCAGTCACCTGCTACAGCAAAAGCCATGGTTCACAGAGAGCTTACAAAGCATCAAAGGGATCTCATTGTTGAAAGGTCATCAGGTTGCGAGACGGAAGCCTTTTCTGACAAAGAAAAACATCCAAGCCCGGCCACAATTTGCAAAAATATACATCAAGTCTCCCAAAAGCATGTGTGAAAATGTGTTATGGTCTGATGAGACCAAGGTTGAACTTTTGGGCCACAATTCCAAAAGGTACGTTTGGCGCAAAAACAACAGTTTGCATCACCAAAAGAACACCATCCACACAGTGAAGCATGGTGGTGGCAGAATCATGCTTTGTGGTTGTTTTTTTTTTAGCTGGAACTGGGGCTTTAGTCAAGGTGGAGGGAATTATGACCAGTTCCAAATACCAGTCACTTTTGGCCCAGATCCCTTTGATGCTTTGTAAGCTCTCTGTGAACCATGGCTTTTGCTGTAGCAGCAACTGAGTAAATATCAGGAAAATCCTACTAGGACAGCTGAACTTTATTTGGGTTTAATCAGAGTCTCTTTAATTGATGATAGGTGTGTACCCAGGAAGACTGAATGTTGTGATTAAATCAAAAGGTGCTTCAACAAAGCATTAGTTTAAGGGTGTGCACATTATGCAACCAGCTTATTGTACGTTTTTTATTTTTTATAGTTTTTCCCTTAACAAATTTGTTTGTTTTTACAATTGAATAGTACAGGTTATGGGTCACATTAAAGGTGGGGAAAATTTTATATCCACTGTACCTTAGCACATGAGGCAGCTTAAACATATTAAAATCATCAATCACCATTTTTATAGGGTAGCATCAGGAAAAAAAAAAAAAAACAAGCATAAATCTATTGGAGCATATTTATGGGAGCTCATCATAATCATCTAAAATATGTTTTTTTGGGTTTTTTTTGTATTTTTTTTTAATTTTGCAAGTATTTATAGATGTCAGAAAATGTGCATTTTTAAAAATTCTTTAATATTTCTCAATGCAGACCACTATATTTCATGCCTATATTGTCTAATCCTGCACACAGCCTGCTGTAACTTCTCACAGAGTGACCCCTATCAAACTCTAATTAGTCAGCACAGTAATTACAGATCATGTTCAAATGCCCATGGTTATTTACAACATGGGTACTGCGCAGAGCACGGAGCACTCCACTGCTTCACAGATGGACATCTCAGCATTTTTGTGGGAGTTTTTCATCTGAAGCTGTTCTGATTCTGGACACAAAATGTGAGACTATCAGCTTTCCACTGAATTAGAAATAGTCTCACAGCACGCCTGTGAGATCTTCCGACTCCATAAGTTGGATATTTGCCCTGGAATACTATTTGTGTGTTTCTAATAGCAGGGTTAGGCAGTAGAGATGACTGTAGGGAGACTATCAGTCCTAACTTAAAAACCTCTAATTGGATGTATTTTGCCAGTTGTGGTACTGAATGCCACTATTAGCATATAAACTATTCCTCATTATTAGTATGCCCAGGTGCATTTTCTTTTGCAGACCTGCTGTCATCAAAACCTTCCAACATCAAAGGTATGCATTTAAGGCTTAATCCAGGCATTAAATGCCAACGCTGTCCGCCAAGGCTTAAACAACATTTGCAGAAGAGAGAATACATATTTTACAAACTAATATGCTACAAGTTTCAAACCAGAAGTTGGATAAAATAATTCTTTCTCAAGACACAAGTAAGCCTCAAGCAGTTGCTGTGAAGCTTGAAGTCAGCCCCTGAGCAGAAACATCATTTTTGGTCACATAAAACCTGAAAATTAGACAAGCCACAGAGGGTATGAAAAATAGGTTAATACTGTATTTAACAAACTGCGTTTAACTTGGAGATTCCTAAAACTGATGTAAAGGTGCCAGATCTACAAACTGAACAGTTTTAACAGCAAAAAACTGTCTATCATAGTAGAGTAAAGCAACAAAGTGATAGCAAGGCCTGGAGCAAAGAAAGGTCCTGAGGGTCCCTGCAGCCCCTACATTGATGTTAAAACACATCCTATGAGCCAGATGAATGATGGTGGAGGAAATCACAAGCAGTTTCAGAAAGACAAGGACACAATGTAATTGTTTCTAAATGTGAATCGCTGTGTTAATGTGAAAAGTCGGTTAATATGGCAGAAATATGGCCAGTGAGAAAAATGCATTACCCTGCCGGGGGGGGATCAAAAACAGTATACTGGTAGCCCAGTTTTATCCAAGTCCAAGCAGAACTTTCAAAGACATAAAAACACCAAGGTGTCTGAACTCCAGCACAGTGCCGGTGAGTACAGACACCTTGCTTGCCAAATAACCAGACTGCAGCCAAAAATCCAGACATTATCATTCATTAGCTACAGCTGAGCTTTCTCTTGAAACCGACAAAATATTAAAACAATTTTATCTGCTGACCTGAAATGTGCTTGTGATGTCTCAAGTGGTTTGTGTTTAAGTCCAAGTCAAGCTGCAAGTCCAGTCTAAAGTCGCCAGATTCATAATCTAAGGATGACTAAAGTCCAAGACATATGAGTACACATCTGTAAAATACAGTGTTCAAATCAAAGTTTTTACAATTAGAGCACGGCATTACTGTACTAACATTTATTTTAAGAATTTAAATATTTATTTCCTTACTTCTGAATCTCAACCTTTCATCCTGTCACAGTAAATGTTTCTGCAAAAGTTACTGGGATAAGATTTAACTAAATTACATTTAGACCTGACAGGAAACTGTGTCTCTAGCATGCAAATTACTTTCTGCAAACACTGACTGCAGCACAGGTTTCTTCATGTCAACTAAAATGTAAACGATAATCTTCTATCTATGTTTTGTAAACACGCTTCCCCCACTGGTAATGATTTGGAGGAAACATAGTGTTATCTCTCCATGTTTCCTCCAAATCATTACCTTTTCTGATCTCAGACTTTCACTTCTCTTCTCTGTATCCATTTCTCAGACATGCTTACCTGGCAGTGTCTGATGAAGAGTGCGGCTACTATGAAGCTCAGGACCAGTGACCCCAGTATCATGGAGTTACAGAACTGGAGGAGCCACACACTCAGCAGGCCGCTCACTTGAACAAGGTACAGAGTGGTCACCTAAAGAAACACACAGAGTGGTTTGAAACAGTTTAGGCAGGTTATGCGTGAAGATGTCAGCCCTCACCTGTGGCCCTGAAATGTTGCTCTGACAGATGTATTTCTTTTAAACTCAGGCAAACTTAAGCCATTACTCGTTTGATATCAGGTAACATTCAGGTAACATTCATGTACAGTATAAACAATCATCGACCAACAACTTGTCCTTAAATGAGAAGCGAGTAAGTGCTGAGGCCCTACAGGAGAGTCTTGACTGTCTGGTCATTAAAAAAACAACAACAACAAAACAAAACACCACAACTGGACCCATGAAAGAAAGACAGCTACTTATAGCTAGACTATGTGGTACATTTCTTGCTTGTGACTGGACAAAACTAAAGTCAGCCAACTGTAGAGTTAATATCATTTCCTATTTTTTACAGCAGCATCCTGTGGATTTTATTAAGTTTGCAAAAACTGAAGAGGATGTTGATATCATACATCTTATCCCAACAGAGCACTTTGCTCTCAAACTGCAGGCTTACTTGTGGTTGCTGGAGTTTCCAAAAGTAGAATGGGAGGCAGAGCCTTCAAGCTGTCAGGCCCCTCTCCTGTAGAACCAGCTGACAGTTTGGATTAAGGAGACAGACACTCTCTCTGCTTCTAAAATTAGGCTTAAAACCTTCCTTTTTGATAAAGCTTATAGTTAGGGCTGGATCCTGGACCCTGAACCATCCTTTAGTTATACTGCTATAGGCTCAGGCTGCGGACATCCCATGATGCATTGAACATTTCTTCTCCACTTCCCTTTCTTCACTCATTTATATACCACAACTGCATGTCGTGTGTTTTGTCCTTTGTTTCCCTACACTCTCTCTCTTCTCTTTCTCCTCATGGCTGCCCCTACCACCACACACACATACACACACACCCGTGCCTTGTTTTACCTGTTAAACAAGAGTTCTGCTTTCCAAGCTTCACCAAGTGCTTGCTCAT
This sequence comes from Paratilapia polleni, assembly GCA_015106735.1. NCBI lineage: Eukaryota > Metazoa > Chordata > Actinopteri > Cichliformes > Cichlidae > Paratilapia > Paratilapia polleni. The sequence continues at coordinate 28,320 of VUQI01034964.1, forward strand.
ATGGGGATCATCTGATCGTTGGGGGTTTTCTCACTAATATTGTAGGAACTTTACCTTACAATATTAAGGGCCTTGAGGCGACTGTTGTGGTGAACCGGAACTATATAAATAAAACTGAATTGAATTGAACTGAAATACTTTAACCCCCATTTTTTACAGTGTTGACAGAGGAATATTTTGCAAAGAACATTCATGCAATGTGATTCTCTCTTTCAACATATCATGTTATTAAAAAGTCGCTTTGAACCCAGAACATATGTGTGAAAAAATTAGAACCAAAAACACTGGGAAATTGGTAAGAGACTGATACTTTCTGCCACAATAAAACAGTACATGATGTGGCCATAAGACACAGCAGATAAGAAGCTAAAGCAATATAGGTAAAAAGAAAGTTTTTTTTTCCAAATTGGCCTGTTTGCACTTCTGCATATAGGTAACCAAATGATGGCATAACTCTTGACTGACTTGCCATTCTGCCCGACCAAAAGCAGGGATACTGAAACTGAAATGTCTGTTTTCTTTTTTGTTGTTGAGCTTTGCACCTCACTCCCACCGTACTCGACACAATCATTTGAATAATGATGGGACTAACATGGGGCTTGGAGAATGCCAGCAGGTAAATGCCATAAAGTATACTTAGGCTACATCAGCCCAGAAGCAAAATGTATTGACGATCACTTAATCAGAATATTGCTAGCAGCAAGGATAAGGCTTTGACTAAAATGGTAACATGGTAATCTACCATAAATAACTGGAAAGATGTGACAATGGAGAAGAGAATTTAGAAGAAGGAAAACTTTAAGGTGGACATCTCAACTGGGAAAACTCTGTTTGGCTTATGAAAATCTGACAAAGGCTTTTGTGTCTTTTATCTCTTCTTTACTTCCCCCTCACTGTCTTATTTCATAGCAAATTGAAAAGAAATGACCTGCTGCTGCAGAAACTGGCAGAAATCTTGGAGGCTGACAAAATGAAGACATGTGGAACTCCAGCATCCACAGAGCTGGTCTTCTTGATTGATGGGAATCTCCAGTTTCTCACCAAGATCACTACAACGCTTCTCTGGCATGACATTGTATTAGGACATCTGAGAAAAAGACCACTATCCTGGGTGAGCTAACCATGTCATAGGAGGAAGATGGAATGAAGAGAAATGTGGACAGAGGCAGGCTACCTGGGAACATCAGTCTATCACCTGCTGAAGGGTGTTGGAGTATCAGGGGTCAAGTTAAAGAAGGCCAAAAAGTAGGTGACAGAGAACACAGAGAAGGGCAGACACCACGTGAGGAGAAAAGTATCCTAGGGCCAGCTACAGGGACAGTAGGGAGATGTCCCTGCTACTGCCCATCCACTTGGAAATGTTCTGGAAACAAGGCCACCTGTGCATGACTTTTGCACAACCTCTTGCAGGTTAAACAGACGGCAGGAGCCGCACGATTGCGGCATATGTCATCGACAGAATTTTTCCAGCATGACATGCACAATATTCCCTAACAAGATCTCTTAATTGGTCAGACTGTCATCATACCAGCAATGTTATATAGATGACACCTTTTACATATGATATATCTGAAAATATCCCAGACATGAATAAATGTAACCTAAAAATTATTTTATATTTATTTATGCATTTTGATTTTAAAAAGGAGAGAGTGGAGGATATACGTGCACAAGTTACAAATACCAGAAAGCCCATGTGGGCTAAAATTATATCATGTCAGTAAGTTAACAGAACATTATGAGAAAGGCAGGCTTGTTCCATGGTGCACTCTCTCTCTTTGTGCTGGCTGTACCAGAGCTGTAGCAGCTGTTGCAGCAGCAGCAGCTCGGTCTGTATGGATACCACATGCAGAGGTATGCAGTGTGCCTCGGGCCTAACAGGGCAAAACACCAGTGAGAAGTGGCTTCCAGCTGGTGACCTTACAGCAGGCCCTAGGCCACCGTCTGAGGTGTAACAAGCAGAAATGCCTCATAGGTGTTCCAGGTACCTGTACAACTACCAGAGTTGAGCTACATAAAAGTAAGGCTGTGGGATACTTTTTAAAACACAGGGTAAAAATTTAAAATAAGATAATCAGTGTGTTACTGGACAAAAATATTCCATATCTATGGATGTTACATTTCTTGTTCCACTTCTTACAAAAAAATTAAGAATTCCAATATGAGTTGGACATTATGATTTTTTAATGAGGTGAGTGCCACAAATGAAATTCTATTCACCTCCACTGCACAGGAGGGAAAATATCTAAGACATGAATAGTTTGAGCAAAGAAGACCACAACTACAACTACTGCTTTTTGTAATGTGGGTGAACTGTTTTCTTGTTTTCCAATCAATATGTGTTTCTCTGATTATTTGTGCTTCTCCTCACCTTATCTCACCTCTTATGATGCAAAACCTGACCTCAACCTCATCCTAACCCTATCAACTCAGTTATCTCTGCCTACACTTCAGCCTTTAGATATAATATCTACTGTGGATACAAAAAGAGAGCTGAATATAATGCTGCCACTCAGTCTCACTGCCAGTTTTTCCCAGTGGTAAATCACAGTTCTGCAACAAATTCTGGCAGCCCAAAAGCATTTTTCCCCATAGCTCAACAAGGAAAAACAGAACACCTGGAAGTTGTTGCTCTTTGCATCATTATTAATAATCCATCAATGTTTAATATTTGTCTAATTTAATTTTCAAGCACCTAGAAAAGCCTGTGGACTGAGTGGGGCAGATACCCAGAAGCTTAAAACCTTCTGGTGAGCAGTTTCAAGTGAAAGGGTGCCATCTCGGAGACCTGTATCTGGTCCTTCTTGTGGCCATACCTGTGTAGTTGTTAAGAAGTCACCACAATCCAGGGTGTAAATGACAAGAGCTTGAACAAGTAGGATGAACTGATTGAACTGCCAGGTGAGACAGAAACAGAACGTCGTCACATACATCAGCCACACCATCACCTTCTGAGGAGGAAACACACAAATACACACATGCAGGAGTTAGATACTTAAACTGGATACTAAAGGCATAGTGTCTAATCGCATCTCTTCTGTGCTGTTTGCACTATTAAATTATCAAGTGGATTACCTCATTAGGCTGATCTATGTGATGAGTATGGTCAATAGCTTTGATCTAGTGCAGGGTTCAGTGCTTACCTGCTGTAATGTGGTGAG
>VUQI01034967.1:11913-31014 GCA_015106735.1 Paratilapia polleni
TGCAAATTGCTTTGCCACCTCTTCCCCCAGCAGTCTGTCCTGCCAAATCCGCCCATGATGTATCATTATCGCAACTTTGGGTGAAAATCCATAGAATCAATAGGTTTGTCAGGGAAACTCACGCCTGGGATTGCTTACATGCTGTGAAGCTTGTTCATCTACTAGTCAGGCCTATCCTGCCACAGGCAATGAAAAAAGACAACAAGCACAACGGTATATTCAAGATGTACGCGAAGGCTTATACACACATTCACATTTAAAAATACACAGGCCTGCATAGACATATGCAAACATAGTATCAGTGTCCGCAAAGACTCAGACACACACAGATATCTATGTTTCCACCTATATTTGTCTGTGTATTTGTCTATCCTGTCTTCCCATCTGCCCTTATCTTCGCCTATCTGTCTGTGCTTTACTTCATTAGTCGAGCTGGTCAGCAGGATCTGGATGGACGTCTCTTCCCATGTAATTACTGTCCGGTAAACAGGTCAGAAGGGTAGAGTCCAGCCACAGCTGCTGCAGCTTTCACCAACTCACACACATATACACGCAAGTACATGCACTCATGCACGCACAACCACACACACACACAGTGGCTGTGGATCCTGAGCTTTCAGAGTGGTATTGATTGGTTGGGCTGTGACATCTCCTAAGCCATGTCACCCCTGTGAAAGAAGCCTCCAAATTGACCAATAATAAAGTGGTGGAAGTTGTAGTGGCACTCTCCTGGGAGCTGTCCGTGAGGACTGTGTCACTGTGTTTGTGGGTGAGGCATGTGTCTATGTATGTGTATGATTGCGCGGGCAGTGGATATACAATATGTGTGTGCCCTCTTTCCTTGCTGGCTCCGTCAACACCAGAGTGACCATCCGTGCTGAAACACACAAACACACCACTCATAAAGTTACATACATACAGGGATAAGAATCGAACACTTTGCATTTTGACAAAAACATTTAATTGTAAGTGTTTACAATTGTCGCACTAAGTACTGCTAATAATCACATTATGCAAATATGCTTCCTTATATTCGATTGAATGTATTTCTGTTAAAACGAAATGTGCACACGTGAAAGAAATATACACCTGCACATAAACACATATCAAAATGTGCTGTTATGATTGTATGATATATCCGCATATATCCATTTTAAACAAATGTTTTTAACCCTTGTGTGGTGTTCAGGTCTGTTGGACCCATTTTCAGTATTTACCAAAAGAGAAATTATGGTATTTATTACTATTTTCAACCTCAGATTCTTTGCCTTTGGCTCATTTTCTGTGAAAACATATAAAATAAAGTGTTTTCAATATCTTCACACTGTCACTGTCAAGTACTGGCTGAGTGAAAAAAACATGAACACCAATGAACACCAGATAAAGGTTAAACCAGAGACACCAACCTCTGAAAACAAAAACTTGGTCTTGTTTTGCTACTTAACTGTTTCTGTGTCCATTCCTTGTCCAGTTTTGTCTCCATTAGATTAAATATCTTTATTGTTGTCTAATGAGCTAATTTAGTTACTTTACAAACCTCTGAGTGGGTCGGTCCAGTTATGAATGAGTTACATATGTTGCAAAGTTTACTTTGAAATGTGACCCTTTGATCATTAAAAAATTATTTCAGAACATAAAGCAGTCCTTAAATACGCATGATAATATCTGTCTTTGAATAATGCTGCTTCACAATATCGACTATTGTTATTTTTTAACAAATAGACTTTAATTGTGTCTCTACTATTACAACACACTTTCATAGACTCTTCACTTACTGACTCATTAATCTTCACTTTGAGAGAGAGAGAGATCAACCATTATACAAAACAAGTATCTGCACGTGTATGTGTCTATGTGTGTGTGTGTGTGTGCAGGCTTTCCAACACCAGCCTCATTATAGCACCGCTTTATGCACAAAGACTGTGGGGTCACATTGATTTGACTCCCTGGAGTATTAGCATGGGATTACAGCAGTCAACAGGCCTTCATCAATGTGTGTCTGTGTGTGTGTGCGTGAGTGTATGTGCGTGTTTGAGGGAGTGAATGAGTAGAGAGATGAGAGAGATGAACCAAGGGTAATTAGCACATAGAATAGTCCGACATGCTGCGTCTTTGCTGTAAAGACGTGTGTTTGCGTGCGTGTATGTGGCTGTGTGAGCGAAACAGAGGGCGAGTGTCTTTGTGTGCCCTCATTAATTCTTTGTACTAATACAACCACCACCCTGCTTGAAGTGTTAGACTCTTAGAGAGCTTCTCAGCTTTATGATTTAACACTTTGATCTGAGAGTTTGATTGTGTGTGGGTGGGAGCAAGTTAGTTAATGTTGATGCGCAAGTCACTTTGTATTAGCTTGTGTGTGTGTGTGTGTGTGTGTGTGTCATTATACTTGTGTACAATAACATCTATGAATATATGCACGTCTGTGTTACATCTTCACCTGTGTGTCACTGTGTGTGTTCTCACCAGAAAGAAACATCCAACAACTCACAGTCAGTTTGTCCACAGTCTGTTTGTGTATGTGTGTGTGTGTGTGTGTGTGTGTGCATGTGTATATAATGACAGCCATTTCAAACACTTGGTGAATTACTCATCATTACAATTTGCATAACTTTGAAGTATTCATAGCATTAGTGAAGCAATTACAATAATTAACATGGGAATCCATGTCAATGGGCCACAGCCACGAGGCAAGTGCAATTACAGCTATGCTAATTAGGGTTTGATTAAGCTTTTAAAGAACAATCAGCTTATTTAACTGAACATATTCAAGAGGCTGTAGAGACAACCCCCCCGCCACACACACACACACACACACACACACACACTTATGCTATCACACATCACACCACCTGATGCACACACTCTAGTACCCAGATATGATATGCACATAGGAAAACACATGGTTTTATGTAGAAGCACCAGGTGTGCAGGGGTGCTGGATGTACACACATCACACCTTCCCTGCTACAGGAGACAGGCCTGCACACACAGATGCATGCATACAAATCCATGCCCTCATGCGTACACACACATGACTGCACACTCACTGTCCCCCCCCTCCCCCTCCTCCTCCTCCTTTTGTTTTGTCCGCCAGTCTTTCTGTCCAGACAAGAAGACGGGATGTGTTTTGTTTTTTTTTCATTGAACAAGAACAATTTGCTGTCTGATGTTGGAAGCCTCATTGTAGTGACAGGGTCTAAATTAAAGTGTGGGCTTATTAAAGCCTGTGTGTGTGTGTGAGTGTGTGTGCATGTGCTCCTGACACTGATCCGCCCAATAAACTCACTGTCCGTGACTAAGAGTGTGCTCGCAGCAAGACAGACACAATTGCCTGTTTAGTCAGTGGTGCTTTTATTGGGCCTCCCTGAACAATGCCTTGATGTGTGTCACGGCTCAAACCAAAACCAAGACAAACTGAGATTATTTTAATGAATTAACATGCCCTCCTCTGCTGTGAGGGCAATTTCTCATCGGTGATCTATGCACACCTTTTGCACCTTGCAAATATGCATTGTCATGCCAGGTTGTCTGTATGTCTCTATTTTTCCTTCAAATTTGATTTTCACATAATTTTAGGGCTTGTTTTAACCCAAATGGAAAGGGATTCTGGATACTTTCTCACTGGCTAGTGCCAGGACCTTTGGTCTTTTTAGTTCAGTGTGCCAAGTAGAATGAAACAGCGCTCTAAAACTCAGTCCTATTTGACCCAAGTCTGAGGAGAGGTTGCTAAACTTTTCTTCACAACACAAACGAGTAACTTAATCTTTTATCATGGATCTGGGGCTCATTAAAATATATTGCTTCTTTTGTCCAATGGGGACCTGCCAGATACATATCCATGACCTATTTTTTGGTCCAAACTCATAGTTAAGCCAACTGTTTAAGTTTTTTAAGTGGACTCTTAAAAAAATCAGGATTTCTTTTTTCATCTTTTGGAAAAGAGGAGTAAATCAAAGCAAGAAAAGTGAGGTCAAATTGTATCTTTCATGGTTTGAGTCAGTGGGTCAGCTAGTGGTTGAATGTCACTCACTGCCATGTCAGGGTCAACACAGAGCAAATAAAGTGCTGTCTTGGATGGTCTATAATAACCACTGACAAGAGAAGTGCTGTTTATTTGTTATGACACACTCGTGCACTATTACTGTACCTATACATGCACATCACATTTACACTTAAACACACACGATAAGCACCTTCTTTCAGCTTAAGTGCATCTCTGCTTTCAGGTTGCCTTTTTAGATCAGGTTAGTGAAACTGCATATGTGTGTATTCGTGTGAGCCAATCTGAGGTATGTGGGGGTAAATGCTGTATTTCCATATGTGTGCATGGCTGTACCTGCATGTGTGTGTGTGACTGTGTGGTAGTGCAGCTATCATCATTACCCTAGTCAATACCCACATGTCCACGTATTGATCACTCAATCGATGAGCGATGAAGGATCTCAGGCTGCAGAGAGCTTTGTGGATCTGTTTAGACTTTTACTGAGACCACACAGTGAGATCAGCTCAAGTTCAGTTAAAGATCACCTCCAGGGCAAGATTATTGGCTCTTAGACAGTTTTACGGGCAGCATTGAATACACATCTGATTATAGTGTTTCAAATAAAATACATATTATAGCATGTGTGTGTGTCTGTTTTTTTTCCAAAAGAAGATAGTTTTCTTTTTTTATATCTGTTTGTTAGATTTATCCTCTGGACAGAGATACTTGAGCACATTCCTGATCATTACATGTAATGTTTGTAAGCAAGCCGGTTTAATCTCCCTCTACAGGCTTGCTGATCAAAAGTTTGTTGCAGCTGAAAGTGTAAATTATAAATCAGAGTTGCATGCATTCGCTCATTTTGTTTTGCTATTGAATCATCTTTATGGATTCGCCAAACTGCAGTCAGAGAAACAAAATTATAGTTAAACTTTTTGTTTACTGACAAAGGAAAGTATTTCATGTAGTGTAATGATACAGTATAAAATGACCAGATATCCCTTTTTTAAATCATTGCACTTTTTTGACCACAATGACAAACCACATGGTAAAGTAACAGTGCCTGTTAAATTGTAACTTTGCACCAATTGCCATTAGTTACACATGCTATATGTAATTATTCCAGTCTTGCGATGCCCTGTAAATGTAATTTCTCTGAATTGGAGAAGTCATGCTTATGTTACACCAGAGGCTCTTCATCTTTTTCAGCCCACGCCAAAATTAGAAGTTTAGTCTCTCACCCTGAGGAGAAGGCTCATTAAAACATATTACTACTCTTGACATGTGAAAACCCACCAGTGGCCTATTTGACTCTGAAGCCAGAGTTCATGAAACCAATGGACAGTTTCTGTGCATAATTAACAAACTGAACATGTTGTATCTGACTCTGTCTGCTTCCTGGTAAGTCTGATAATGAAAAGCATGTGAAAATGTGAGTATGTGCACAGGTATATTTTCTATCACGTGTCTCTTTCATTCTATACAGTAGATGCAGGCACAAAAAAGTAGCTTTTTTTTTTTTTGTTCATTGAACATTTTCAAAAAATACTTTTGTTAATTGGTCATATGGATATTATATATATATATATATATATAAATTTAGATTTACAATTTAGGGATTTTGTCAACAGCCATTAATTAATGTGACAGTAGGATTACTTGAAATCCAGAATTGTAAGCAAACAAATTGTGCAAACGTCACAGCCTTGAAAACAAAGTAAAATTACAACAGGAGCAGCTATGAGAACATGACTGAGGTGTGAAATTATTTAGTTGTGAAGGAGTCAGAGTTTCAGAAAAATAAATAAGAAGTCGTGGTAAAGATTTGGTTTGCAACATGTAACTCTAATGTACTTCTAATGGTAGCTGGCTAATAAACGTGAGCTACTGTAGCTATCACGGCATGAAATACTGCAGTTTTGTCAAAGCCACTGGCTTCTTACAGATCAGTGTCACATATGTACACTTGTTTAGGATCCCTTGGTGTCACATATCAATGCACTGGGTAATGCTAAGCATTGTTCAAGGTACAGGATTAATGATGTGAAGGGATGTTTTTCAACCCAGAGCATAATCTCTTCCTAAACCTAACCAAACAGCGAGGAAAAACAAAGTGAAACAAACTACAAAACACAAAGCTTTCAAATGGAAGACAAAACACAGTCACCAGCTTAACAAACTTCTGATTTTGAACACTTGTGTTCTGGTCATGGCAAATGCAGTATGCTGATATAAAAAATGTCCTGCTTCGACTGCTGAAAAAAAAAAGTATTTGCATCAGATTATCATGTAGATCAAGAAAAACTGGGTTTTGTCTAAAGATGTTTTAACATATACCTTTTTATATTAATTTTGCTTACTTAATAAGTAATCAAGATTATTTTTCATGTAAATTACAATCTAGCATTGGATCCAGTACTTTGTGTTACAAACTAATATGTTACTGTAATTGACATTTATTTATATATAATTTTTTACTCATTATATACTTTTGTAGTTGCATGAAGATGTCCTAGCGAGCAGTGGCTCAATCTTGATAGTAGCAAGCTAGCCTTTTCACCCTACACAACAGAGACCCCTCAACCAATGCCATTCTAGCGAAGGCTAGATTGCAGTTTTAAAACACCTTATTTAGTAGGCAAGTTTTAAGCCAACTGTGTGTCACTGTTTAACAGTTTCAAGTCCAAAAGAGCTCTCTATCAAGCACTATAAATGCTCTTCTGAGGTTTGCTCTTGTTTTATTTTTGGTTTATATCACTCTCCCTCTTCACCTTTTATTCCTTCTCCAACAACAGGACTCCTTTTCTTTTTTTTCCTTTTTTTTTTGGTAGAGTTTCCACAGTTACTCCACTTGTTCCAGCGTCCACAATTTCAGCTACCTAGGGAAAGCTACCGATAGCTAAAGGGTACAACAAAAACAGCATCCTCTTCCCTGTTTTTTACCAAGAGATCTTGTACCCAGTGGCAAACAGAATTGGCATAGTGAAAGTGAGGCTTATAGGCAACCATTCTAAATACTGATGGTGTCATTATTCTATAGACAGTACATTGTGCAAACTGCATTTAATATATAATATAAGGCAAAACTGCCCATTTAATTTAGTAATAAGCCGAACATCACTTTAAACACTTTAGCTGATGTCTATAAGCTTTGCTACTACAAACCTGGGTGTGGTTGGCAGCCAGGACAGAAAAACAAGAATTGAAACTTCTTTAAAATTTCTGTCCATAAAGTAACCAGTAGTATTCTGTATTTATCATGGAGACTCCAGTAATTCTGTATTTAGTTAAAATTTCTAAGCGGGGGGGGGGAACCAAACGATTCGTTTTTTCCAGAAGCTCCACCCGCTTATATATTCAAACAGAGTTTATAAAATAACATAATTTTTTGCTATGTGGATGTAGTTAAGAAGATTCACTGTAATACTGTAAATTCATGTTAGGAAAAAAAAATTACAATGTCCAGTTTTGAACAATTAGCGATTCATTTAAAACTAGATATATTTATGTAGAAATAGAAATGTATTTTCCACTAATATCACTAATTTAACTGAGCTGCATTTACATCCCTAATTTGTTCTGTGTATATATACAAACCTATTAGAAATCCAGGCTTTTCCCTAAACAGTTTACACAGAATTATGTGATGTCTGATGTTAACAAAGCATCACAGGGTACATTTCCATGACAGCATTGTACTTAATGTGTGTCAACATAGTCAGTTTGTATGAAAAAAAAAAAAAAAGCCTGAAGGCCTCTTACATTTTCTCCCTCTCCACCTTTCAATTTCTGCTCCCCCCCAATCCTCTTCACCATCACTCTCCTTTCTCCCTCCTCCACCGCTGCCCAGTCCCCTCCTCCTCCATACCCCCGGGGTGTCCTGAGACCCTTCATTACTGTCGCCATGGTAACACCTCAACCATTTGACAGTGGTCCTGGACACTCCTCCCCACCCACCCATCTTCTTTTCCTGACTCCTTCTCTCCTTCTGTCCTTGTCTTTCTCCCCTCCTTTCCCTTCAGCCCCTTCACTCCCCCACTGCCCAGCCCCCCACAAAAGTCCCTCCTGCTCCTCTCAAAACATGGCTTCCGGACAAAAATCACCAAATCACAGCGGCAAGTGGGGCATATGATGATGGGACGACCCCCTGAGGTTTTCCTCTCTCCCCAACCACTCCTTAAATGGCTAGAGCAATCATAGCGTCCTAACACTTTGAAGTCAAGTCTCAATTCCAGTCCTTTCACTTTCTTCGTCTGTCTGTCCGTCTTCCCGTCTGTCTGTCTCCCGTTTTCTTACACGCTTTCCTCAAGAGTCAAATTGGCCAGCTTGTGGGCCTATATTGCCGTGACAGAGGGATGTCGTGCTGACTATTTCTCAACCAAATCAGTCGGCATCCAATTAAACACAGGAATATTGATCTCACGCCTCATTTCTGAGGATTAGTATTCCCTTTGAAACATGCTCTGTTTGAAACACGGCCATGATGAAAACACACATGGACACACACGTGCACACACACACACACACACACATAATATACATGCTGAGAGACATGAGCGCTGTTGGCTGTCTGCCCTCCAGGTGTGACATGATGATCAGCTGTCATTATGACTCGCCTTCATGTTCGCGACAGTTGACAATGTCAACATTAGGTTTAAGGCCCCTGTTGCTTCTGTGATGCCAAGTCCATGCTTATACACATACATACTGTAGGTACGTATGCATACAAACACACACACACACACATACACACACACACACACACTGGGTCAGATCAGTTCTCCCTGGCCACCTCTGTGCTTTGTAGCAATGTTTTAATCATGATCGGGTTTGTTTGTAATTATAAACACTCTGAGACGCTCATATCAAAGAGCTTCATAGAATTCAGGCCTATGGGTATCCTTGGTTGCTTTTGAAAAATGTTCACATACACGCACGCACATACACACACAAACATACACACACACTCACTTAAACACTTCAAAAGCAGACCCTTCTTTCTGAGATGTCTGTGCGGCTTTTGCATACACACCTTGAAGGCCTCTTGCCCAGAGCCCCAAGGTCAACACAAGTTGTTTGTGCATGTCGTGTCGAGCCGTCCCCTGGGCTCAGCTGCTTCAGAGGCCAGCTTTTTTTTTTTTTTTTACACCACAAATGCCCATCCTTCAAAGTCAACTCCCAACATCTGAGAGAAACAAGACTTTGAAAGCTAAAGTTAGAATCAGCGGAAATTAACAGAGTTTATGTTAAAGAGAAAGTGGTTTCTTAATGGAAAGTTGGCAGCTTATAGGTTAAGGGCTGGGTGTTTCATGGGCATCTCTTGAAATGAAGTCTTATTACCATTTTGGATCATGTTTAATCCTGCTGTTTACAGTACTGACTCCCTGGAAAAAAATGTGTAGTCCACTAAAGTGATGACGTTTTATCCATCATCACCAAACTCATCAGCTGAATGGTGACCTAAATGTAACATCTTTTTGTTAAGATGTAGATGTTAATCTCCAATTGAAATGATAAGTCAAAATAACCATCCTACCCAGACCTAATGATTATTTCAAATGCATACAGACCACAAGGTCAGATCAAGGAGAATGAAAACAAATGCATTGCGGTAAATTGTCTTACTTCATGTTTATAAGAACCCTCTACAGAAAGCGGCTATTTTGTTATTTTAGTCATATCAGTGGTTACATGGTGAGATGTAGCTTAGATACTGAGCATTCCTCTATTTTCTCAACATAACCTTGAAATTCCTGTTCTGTGTGTGTATCCTAAGGTATATGCAAACACAAAAATACAACAAAAAAAGATGAACGCATAAGAATAAGAGTCCAAGAAAAAAAAAAAGCACTATTTTGAATTAAGTCAAAGTTTTCAAAGTGTTAATGTTATGCAATAAATAAATAAGAACCTTTTCTAAAACCAGGCTGCTACTGGCCATTTTATAAAACTTTCAGAGAAGATTTTATTGACATGAAATGGATTGTGTGTTTGTGTGTATTTGTGTGTGGATTATGCAACACCGAACTGATCACAGGCAGGATATGATGAGTGTGTGGTGTTGCGTGTGGGTGTTTAACAACAATAAAATTATTGACTGTTGCATAACCTGCATAAGAGTTTTTGTGCCTCTTGTACTGAAGGATGTTGCTCACTCATTTGATTACTTCGATTACTGTATTTATAGAAAACAGGGGCTCCTATTAAAGGGGCTCTAAGATATGAACTGTTTGACCAATGAATTTAAATAAAACATTTGCTGAGGCCCCTGGTTCAAGTTGAAGACCTGCATCAAACTTCAACATGAATTATAAAACCGATGTCTTTGAAAACGACCTTGTACTTTCACTTTACTTTTTTCTCACTCTCGGTAAAGACCATGAAATGAAAGAAATATGTGTTGTTGTTGGGGCAAAGGAGTGCATGGTGTCTCCAGAGTCATTTTCATTCACAGATAAACACACGGCAGCATCGGTAAACAAGATTCACGGGGAAAGAGTGAGACACATTTGATAGTCATAAAGGATTTTTTCCCCTCAACGAGCAAAGATCAAATAAACTCTGTGTGTCTGAGGTGCCGCGTAGCCTCAAGCAGTGAAGCATAAATTTAGAACAAATCTTGTTTCTCTTACAAGGGTATTACTTTAATTTCTATGCTTGGGTAAAAAAGGGAAATGAGGGGGGGGCAAATTATGAAAAAATAAAAATAAAAAAACAACCGAAGAATGCAACATGTCTTCCAGCCAACCTTCCTATCCATTAGAAAATATGCTGTATCCTAGTTCAAGTTGTCACCTCATATACCACCTGACCCCACAGCTCCCTTCTAAAATCATTTTTGGTTCAAAATGAAAAAGCAATTTTCCTTGGGTTTATAATCCTTAGTAATAGTCAACCATCATTTTTAATCTTTAGATGCATTTTAAATCCAAGCTGTAATGTCTTAACTCTCTGCCAAGGTCAAATATCTTAGCAAATAAGGCTTAAGCTTTGTTTTATATGAAAGAATTACATGATTAATACCAAAGAATTAATCACGTACTCTTCAGATCTCCCAGATTGGGTTTGTGCTAAAGGATTACGCTGTCCTACTTTTTCACATGGCATAAATTGACATGGAGGTTTGTTTAGTAAAGTACTGCTAAATACATTCTTTTTAACTATTTAGTTGCACGGAGCATTGATTGCAGACTGTGGCTTTCAGTATCATTGAAACTTTCTAGCTATTCTTCACCAGTTATCAGTTTCCAATCAGCACTGCACAGTTCAAATCATGACAACTGTGTCACAGGGAAGACTCAAAAGAGCCACAATTTCACATAGAGACAAAAGTTTAAGGTTAAATTAAATAATCCAATTGCAAGTTCTTTGATTGCGAATTTTCTCCAGCATTTTTTTCACATTGGCACATGACGGAAGCTATGTTGTAGGAGGTAAGAAGAAACACACAAACAGGCCCAAGACACAGGATGCGGGACACAAAGGCCCTACTAATAATGAATTGTCAGACTATCCATGTGACTTTTAAAAGGAAAATACCACAGTAGTCCCATCATATGACCTTGTAGTTTATAACTCTCAATAACACTCATCTTAACAATAAGTCCAATAAGTCACCTTGTTGTTCTGTTGAATCACTGAAGTGGATTTTTGTGAAAAAGCTGTTTCAGGCATCCAAGACTGTCATATTTGAAATTTTCCTTTCAAGCGATGCCAGTAGACAAAACTGTAGCAGCCATTTTCTCTACTGAATCAGTCATCATTTGAAACTCCAAACCCAAATCATCAGCTGCCACCTCATGTTTCTCTATTTACGACCACCCAGGAAGGCATCTCTTATTAATGCACACTTTTATAAACTGGACAGCAGTTTCACTCCTCAGCCCCTTTCCTCTACGTCCAAACAAACCATGATTTATAATTCACATGATTTATGATCCATTGGAGTGCCGAAGTACCACCGTCTACTCAGCCATTCGTTTATACATGCAACCACTACAGATAAAGTAAAACTAGATGTAGATGCATTGGATGATTTCATTCAAAACCTGCTCATGTGTTTATTATGCACAATAAATCTAAAACCACTTGGAGTGTCAGAGCAATCTGTTGCCTCTGCTGCACTTTTATTGCTGGGCGAAATGATAAGTTGCTTTGTAAATTGTAGGGATAGCGACACATGCATATTAATGGGAGATTTTGGATGTCCCTGCATTTTGATCAATGCGAAATGAATAATTGCTGAATGTTTTGTTCCAAAACGTGAGCCACAGTTAGGCTATGGATATTTTACTTTCAGGACAGAAACAGACAGATATATTAGAGTCATTGTATACCAGCCTGGTTTGACACGTTCTAAAACATTATTTTGAAACATTCAACTCCGCACTTTTTAAAACACTCTGATCCTCTATCCTTGATTTTCATTTTACACTTTTATGAAACATCTGAAATAAATTTCAGGCAGTTGGTCTAAGTGTGATTATCATAAGAAAGGATATGTTTGACCCTACGGAGTCGGTTGCATTTAGCATCCATTTTGAGTTGCTCTCCCCTTTTGTTCTGGCTTGCCTTGAATATCACCTGGCTGTGACTGTGAGTCTAATGAATGTTGATATCTCTATATGTGACAGATATTACACAATAAAAATGTTTCAGTAAAACTCACTATGTGGGGTAATTGGTGCTGTTTAAAAATGCATCAGGTTCGGCATGGCAGCGTAGACACATGCGCATACACACACAAGGCGTGCACATATACACAGTTGCACGCCAGGCACTTTCTGATCTGACCCGTCAAAACTCATTAAGGCTTAAAACATATTTCCAACTGACACCCGAAGTCTCCATTAGAAAACCGCCAATTACCGCTGAAAGATATCCCCCCACCTGCCTGCCACATTTGCATATGATTGGAGCGATCAGTTAAAATGAGAGCATTTTGGCGCAGCTCAAAAATTCACAGTAAGCCGCCAGATCAAGGGAGGGGGAGGGGGGGCACAGTAATGTGAAGTCAGCGCTTTAACTGCAGGTTTAAAAGTTGCTTGGACTGCGGGGGTGAGAGTGGGGTTACGTCCTCAAAATCATGGTTATAGATACAAGTTGGGCATCAGCGCCCCATCTTTGCGCCGCTCTCAGCAATAGGCTGTTTTGCCAGCACCGAGTGGATCTAAACATCTCTCATTTAAATACATTTGAATACAAGGACAAGAAGTAGTAGGCACTGAACATGTAGCGCTATTGTCGTGGGAGTATAGAGTGCAAACAGTGCAGTTTTTCGCAATTATGAATGTTTTAATGGCAAAGTTATGTTCATAGATTTTTTTTTTTGGACATGGTTTAGGAACATATGAGGGTTTGTCACTGTATGTATGAAAGAGAGAATGAGGACGAGAGAGGGAGATTTAGGGTGTTTGCATCAAGAAAAACAATACTTATAGCCATTACAATCAAGATCATTCATGTACAACTCATCTTTTCTGTATCTCTCTCTCTGTCTCCTATTTATTCTTTTGTCTCTGTCTGTCATGTTGATTGTCTGACCATTACTGCCTTGATAAAGTTGTCTGGAGATGAGAAGTCAAGTCTTCAATCAGTGCGGAAGTAGGCCAGTAGATGTGAATCCAAACATATGTCAATCAGAGACATAATCACTAAGCCTCTGGCTGAGG
This sequence comes from Paratilapia polleni, assembly GCA_015106735.1. NCBI lineage: Eukaryota > Metazoa > Chordata > Actinopteri > Cichliformes > Cichlidae > Paratilapia > Paratilapia polleni. The sequence continues at coordinate 25,567 of VUQI01034967.1, forward strand.
TGGGAACTGTAACAGTGGACCCTATGGATGTAGGCACATGCACATGTGCAGCCATTCATTTAGAGAACATGCATTCATGCACAAAAGTATGGACACAGCCAGAGTCGCTTTTCTGATTACTCGTATTTGTGTCTTTCAGTGGTATAAAGTTAGCTTCTGTATACTTCCTATGTCCAAAAATCAAGGATTTCATTGACAGTGTACTAATATTAATATGATATGATATGTAGGCCTATGTGTTCGTGTATGCACTTGTAAATTCAAGGTAAAATAAAACAAACAAAAAAGGTCTGCTGCTGCTGCACAAATTAATCTTTTATAGCAAAAAAGTTTCAACAGGATGCCGTATGTTATAGTTTTGAAATGAAAGATATGAATGGAGACAAGCTCTAAAGAAAAACAAAAAGGCCACTGAGCCAGCAGCTGCTATTTCGACATCATGTGTAGACTGAGTTTAAATTGCTTTGCATGAGGTTGTCAGACTTTGCTAAATGTGAGAATATTCAAATATAAATATAATAGGTTGAGATAATGTGAAATGGGTTATCACCCTCCTGTTGAAAAAAAATGGTGATGACATTGATTGCAAGGTGTGACACATTTTCTTTATATGCAACAGACAGTAATGACTGTGCTGATGGCAGGACGATCATTATCACTATAATCATCATTGGTATAATCAGTACTGTTTTTAGTGGGAGATTGCTTTGAGCCTCCTATTGGTTGTTCAGGGTGTGATAGGGAGATGGAGGGACACACACACACACACATGCACACACACAAACACGTTCACACACAAATGTGTGCACACACACACAGATAAACCCAGCGGCTCTAAACGAGGCTCTTCATTGTTTCCCATGTGATTAAAACTGAGTGCCGTTGAGTCTCTTATATTGTCATCAGCCTGCTTTTGTGATGTGTGCTGTATATGTGTGTGTGTGTGTGTGTTTGCTCTCCCTGCAGTGGCCCAGCTCTAAATGAATGTCAGCTTGCCTTAGTCCAAGCATGGGCCCCAATGTGGCCGATCGATACTTCATTAGGCCTGGATTGTCTTGTGTCCATGCAACCTTGAAGCTGTTCCTTAATTACCCCGGCATTAAGACCCTGGACATCGCTACAGACCACGCTACACTGAGGATGGTCAGACCCAACAAAGCAGTGAGCCCCCCCGCAACCCTCCCCTTCCCCTCCTACACCCCCTGTCTCACTGCATCAGATGCAAAAATGCTCACACACACATACATACAAGAATATATACACATGCATGAACCCAAGTGTGTATATATGGTCCTTCTTTCTCTCTTTCCATCTCTTTCGCTCTTGCACACACACATAGACACACATAGATGCATAGCACCTTGAGGCTACAGTGGAAGTAGGGTTTTGATGGGGGGAAGGATAGGCAAGTCAGGGAGGGCAGAAAATACTGTAGGAGAAAAAAGAGGTAAAGTGAGGGCAATGAGGAGTACACAGGAACAGAGCAGCACAAAAAGAAGTATAGAATAACTTTATGCTTTCCTAATAGTCACTGCAAATGAATGAATATGGAAGAACAGTATAGTACAATTTTATGATTTTGATCAGTTTAAAAAGGTGTTGGTTTCAGCTGCCACATACCACAGTGTTTTCATTTTTCCAATAGCCCTGGCTGCCTTGAAGAATGAAAAAGTAATTATCAGTATCATTTGATTTTAGTGTTTATGGGGTAACCTACATCACTAACCTCTTTTTCAAGATGTGAAGCAGATGGCGCACGAGATAAAATGCTTAAATGTCACCAGGCTTGACATTTCAACCGTGCGTGTGTGTATGTATGTATTTATTTATATAAAGTGTGCAGGTGTGCTCTTCGTGTCTGTGTCTGTGCGTTTGTGTTTGCGCCTGTGTATTTTGTGCTGAATGCCAGTCTAATCCTTTCCATTCACTGAGAACAGAGATTTCTGGGAGGAGGATGAGGAGTTGTGGGTCCGGGGGGTGGGGGGTGTGGATGAGAGGAAGAAGTGGGAGGAGTGAGGAAAAGACGATGTGGAGACAAGGAGGAGAAAAGAAAACATAAATAAATCAAATTCCTCTCTTCTTGTGCGCTGAGTCAGAAATGGGTGAAATTTCTTACAAAGTTAGAAATACTGTACCGCTGTTAATGTAAGCAGGTGGAAGTAATATCGGGACGAGTCAGGCACAGTGAGGGTGCATGAGAGGGAGGATGAAGAGAGATGAGAGGCAGTGGGATGTGTTCAAATAGATCATTACAATGAAAAGAGAAAGGAAAGGAAAGACAGGGAGACAACGAAGGAGGCAGAAGAGGAGGAAGTTGAGGAGTGAGAGAAAGGGTGGGATGTGGAAGAGGAGGCAGATGGGAGGTAGGGGGAGGGAGGAGGTGGGGTGCAGTCAAATGGCACTCATGACAAATGACATCCCCTGTCTCCCAGTCCCCTCTCCTCAGCACCATGATTTGTCATCTCCACTTCTGACATTTTTCATCGCACTATCAAATCACCCTGACAGAATGATATTTTCTAATTCTCCCAGCCTTGGAGCACGCCAAAAATAATGGCCTCCACATGCTATGCACACTCTTTCTCTGTTTCCCCTACCTCTCTCTTTATTTTCCATCCTCTGTCTCTCATAAACATCCGGTGATTCTTTAATAATGAAAATACAGCACCACAAATGTATTGTAGGCAGGACTAGACTGGAAGCAATTGGCTTCTCTGAGTCATTGGAGTTGTTTTATTTAGGAGGTGTCACATGTTACTGCTGTTCTTGAAATGTATACAGCTAACATTTTGGATTTGTCGGTTTGCATGTGAGGGGAACAAATAAATATATTAAAAAAATTAGGCTATTTTTTTCTCCTTAGAAGAAAAGTTATCCTTTCCTTTAATGAATAAAGGAAAGAATAAAAAACTTCCAGAATCAAAAAATAGCTTGCAGAGAACTATTCCTGTACTTATAACCCAGTACACCATTTACTTTCTATATTATCCACAATAGATATGAATGAAATGAAATTTGCTTTGTTTTTTTTCAATAGTTTTTGTGATGCACATAGTAATAATCACCGCGGTAATCCTTAATCTTTCTTCTGTGCTAACAGAACTTAGACAAGTCCCCACCTGCTGAGCCTTTGATTTTCCTGCATATCACCCTCCATTGTTTTATTGAATATTAATAAGCACAGTGTCATATCTACCATGACCCACCTTTCCGATAATCCGGGTCATGGCACCACAAATGAGTTTATGGCTAATTCCGTCTCAGCGGGAGATCACTATCACTTCAGCCCAAAGGCATACAAAGAAAAACAGGGATGTCTTTAAGTCTTCACATGACTGCTGGCTTTAGATCATAGTGATAATCAAACGTTTACCATTTAGCATTATGTTGATCCAGCTTCATCTGTTTGAGAAGAATTGGGACAGTACTATGTTGAGAACACAGAACCAGTGTAATTTAGAGAGATTATAAACTTCTAAAAGTAGCAAATTTATCTTACTTTATCATTGTCTTTCAAATCATTTACACTGTCATTTGAAAGCCATAGAATTATATACACATTATATATATTCACCTTATATTCAGATTGAATTGTTTTCAGTCTGTGCATGCATGTGCTTGTGTTAAGGTGTTTTTTTCCCCCTCTTTTTCTGACTTCCATGTGTCTCTCTACTAGTTTTACATCAGGGGTAATTATGCGTTATCCTCCAAGGGATCAGCGTCTTGCTCTAAGCAGCACCAGGGTGTTGTTGTTTAATGTAATAAATGTCATGTATGCATGGCTTCACATGCGCTTCGTTAGCAGTTTAATGCTAACGATTAAGCATCACCAGTGCCTCCCAGCTATAAGGCAACATCTGCTAATGACAGAAGTGTTTAGCTGAAATCATCATGTAGAGAAGGATAAACATTGTTTGTGACACCTCACCCTAAGCTACTGTGAAACTTTGGTCATTATTCGTAGCTGTTACGGGAAAATGAGTCACATAGCATTATGTCATCTTTGATAAATGCATTATGTTTTATTTTATGATTGACACATTATACACAGTCGCAGTATTGCCTGTTACCTATTGTCAGGAATTGGTTTTATTATTTATATTAGTCAACAAATTTGTGACAAACAAGACAAACCAGGAGGTGGATTATGTGATCGTTATAGCTGAGATCTATAAGGATTGCTTCAGTGCTGTAGCTAGCTGCAGGGACACTACTGGTATGTAGCTAGGACGTGGGACTCACAGTTTGCTTGCCTGCCTGTATATTTATTGAGAATCTTTTTGTGTGTGTTGGTATAAGCAACATGTGTGTAAATACAGGATGAGTAATAAAGAATTGAGAAATAGCTTGGTAAAGTCTCTTATGTCATGATATGCCAATTAGCCATGTTCTTCTGTTACTTATGCTAGTTAGCCATGTGGGGCTATTAATGCCTGGTAAAAACAACATAATCCGGGGAAAGCAGCAATGTATGAAAATTTATAAAGCTCATTTAGGTAAAGATTGGAGTGGAAATGTATAAAAATAATGGAGTTTATTTTTATTCATTTCATTTCCCCCCTTTTTATTATTTGTTCTGATCCATCCGTCCATCCATCCATTTTCTTCCACTTATCCAATTCAGTCACTGGGAGGTTGCTGGGAGGTCGCTGGGAGGGCTGGAGCTTATCCCAGCTGTCATTGGGCAAGAGGCTGGGTACACCCTAGACAGGTCACCATTAATGTTCACATCCACACCTACGGCCCATTTAGAATCAGCAGTTAACCTAACATGCATGTCTTTGGACTGTGGGGGGAAGCTATAGTACCCATAGAGAGCCTACACAGGCACAGGGAGAACATGCAACTCTACCAGCCGGCCAGTGGATTCAAACCCAGGACATTCTTGCTGTGAGGTGACAGTGCGGCAGTTAGCACCATTGCCCTTATCTCTCTCTCTCTATATATATATAATACAGCTCTGGAAAAAATTAAGAGACCACTGCAAAATTAGCAGTTTCTCTGATTTTGCTATTTATAGGTATATGTTTGAGTAAAATTAACATTTTTGTTTTATTCTATAAACTACACACAACATAACTCCCAAATTCCAAATATAAATATTCATGAGTCCTTTGCAAAGACGAATCTGCCCGACTCCAGCCTTACTGAACCATCCCCAGATCATCACCGATCATCCACCAAATTTCACAGTGGGTGCGAGACATTGTGGCTTGTAGGCCTCTCCAGGTCTCCGTCTAACCATTAGACGACCAGCTGTTGGACAAAGCTGGAAATTAGACTCATCAGAGAAGATAATTTTACTCCAGTCCGCTATGGTCCAATCCTTATGGTCTTTTGCAAACTTCAGCCTGGCTCTTCGCATGAATCAAGCCACGTACAAGGTTATCCTGGAAGAAAACTTGCTGCCTTCTGCTCTGACAATGTTCCCCAACTCTGAGGATTGGT
>VUQI01034977.1:12481-25347 GCA_015106735.1 Paratilapia polleni
GATTTGCCACTTCTTGTTTTTTTTTTTTTTTTATTAAGATTTGCTCAGCATTGCTCAACAAGTTATGCTTCTCTGAAGATACAGTGTAATAAACCCAGAAAAAGGGTGTAATGGGTGACTGTAGATCACAGAGATCTGCATTGGAGATGAGATGCAGTTTGCTTTAGTGAGTTCATATTGTTGAAGAACCTTTTTGGTATCTTAGACATTCTCACTTTCACGCTGCAGATACTGAAGAAGCACCCATGTCGACAGTGTGACAAGTCTTTCAGCTCCTCCCATAGCCTTTGCCGACACAACCGTCTCAAACACAAAGGCTTGCGGAAGGTCTACACCTGCCCGTGAGTACACACACAAAACTATGCATTACTTCCTCTATGACTGTATGTGTAAGTCTCGCTATGTATGTGAGCAAAAGTAAGAAAAGTTTTATTGGTTGTCCATTTTCTTGTAGGGGAGTCTGTGGGTTTGCAAAGTCCGACATTAGAACAATGCAATTTGCTTATACTTTTCATAGCTTAGATACCAATTCAAAGTGTCTTAAATCTTCTTTAATACCAGGAGTTATATTTGCCACTTTTTGTGCTTTGATAGACATTGTCCAGCTCTCAGTCAGCCCTTTACTAAAAGAGTGTTGCTGGATCAGCACATTCAGCTGATGCATGGAGTTAAAGATGTAGGAGGAAAGACTGATAACATGGAAGCTTTACCTGACAAGGAAACGGTACTGTGGCACAATTTTGCAGAGAAAATCATGTTTTTCCAACAGTTTTTCCATGTCAGCCCTCAGCTAACTTTAACTTAATCCTTTAACTTTAATCCTTGACAGAGCCTCAGCCCCAAAAGGAAGACAGAAGATGATGAAGGAGCTCCAGGTTTGAACTCCAGGGGCACCAACTCGCAGCCGTTGAAGAGGCTCAAGGTGAACATCCTCAAAGTTCACAAGTGCGCTGTCTGCAGCTTCACCAGCGAAGATATCGCCGCTTTCCACGAGCACATTCCTCAGCACAAGTCCGATGGCTCATCCTACCAGTGTCAAGAGTGCGGCCTGTGCTACACCTCCCACCGCTCACTGGCCCGACACCTCTTTATCGTCCACCGACTGAAGGAGCCTCAAGGTCTTGCCCGATATAACAGACGGAGCAAGGAAGACGAGGAGAGTCAAAGAGAGAACCAGTTAGATGTTACAGACGAGAACAGTGACGGGACACCAAATACTAAATGCAAGGTGTGTGGGAAGATATTTGAAACGGAGGGAAACCTGAACACTCACATGAGGACACACGGGATGGCGTTCATAAAGTCAAAAAGACTAAGTGCAGCCGAAAAGTGAAAGGAAGACACTTTTTATTCATTCCATCTAAAGCTAAACTTTAAACATATACAGCTTGTTAAACCTACAGTACCTCCATTGGCTGTGTTTATGCTGTAGATACATGATGTAAATGCAGTGTACTACAACATGTATATAATATACACACAAAAGTATGTGATATACATCAAAGTCATTTAATGTGTCTCGGTAAATTGAACAAAATAGTTTCTGGTAGAGATGTTTCTAAAGGCCTTAAATAGATTTTTTAGAAGAGCCTTTTATTTGAAACAGTTTCCATTGTTGTCTTCTCGCTACATAATGTATGGATGTTATATTGTAATGGGATTAATCCTCATATAGTCAGCAGCATTTTTAGTGCTGCTAATGTCCAATGAATGTCTGGTGGAAAAGTATATCAAACTGTGGGAACTTCAACTTTCCCATGTCACACCTAACTTGATTTTAAATTGTGTTTTTTAAATTTCATGGATGACGTTTCCCTTTGAGGCTTACTTTTTACAACAAGACCCTAGTTCTGCTCTGATAACACAAATGGAAATTCTTCATCCCAAAATAAAGTCTCTGCAGTAACTTTGAGCTGAGGTGAAATGAAATATCAGAACAGTTCAGGACAATTATCTGCATTTTCATAAAGTTATTTACATATCAACAAAACAAAATGTGGAAAAAGGAAGAATTTAAATATAAAATTAATGCTCCCCACTTTACAGATCATAAAGTCAAACTTACTGTATCTTTTAAAGATGCGTGTGGGCCAAATTTGCTTTTTAAAAAGTATTTTGTAAAGGATTGTGACACTTTTTCTTAAGTTGATGTTTCATTACTGTCTTAATATACTATATATGGCAGCTCTTTGAGATTACAATTCACTTAAAAATGTTTATTTACCTAAATATTGTAAATATGAGACAAAGCACTTGCCTTAGTTTGAACAGCAGTCCTCTTTACAGTATATTAGTGTAATTCTGTCATTACAGCACAATAACAGTAATGACCCTGTTTTTCATAATGACAATATGTCAACATTATCATTTCATTTTCTGCGTTTCATTTTATATACAATATATAGCATATATTCTTTTTCAGTTCATGGTTGTTTGAGTTATGTGATTATAATGAATGTTCACTGACAGGAATTACACAGTGGGGAAAAACTTCTGAAAGTAAAGGAAAACATCTGAGAATGTAAGCTTGGCTGAAGAACTGGATTATTCATATGAAATGAACACTAAATCAAGATTGTTTTCCATTGCTTTCTTTGCTCTCAGCCTTTCCAAAAAAAATCACTTTGTTTTGGAGATTTTATTTTATTTTTTTTTTAAACAGTGACAATAAGACTTTAAACGTCCTGCGCTGTAAGCTGTAAAACTGCATGTGAGAAGCAGTCTGTTGATTAGAATGTGTCTTGCTGCTGCTGCTGCCATTTTTAGACATTTCTGATGCTTGTGTACAAAAATTGTTCTTTATGTCAATAAATGATGTCTACTACTACACGGGAGCTCTTCACTACAGAAATAAGTAAGAAATCCTGCCGTTATCATCCATATGTTTGTCCGGTGCGGCTTAATATTACTATTAAGACTAAAGTCTAAGAGCCAGATTTTGATGTAATTGCACTGAATGATTAAAAACAAGTGGACTTTGACATTGCACTCTCCTAAAAATACTTACAGTCCTGTGAAAACGAAAGTACGCGCTATGACTTTGTAGCTTGTAGAACCATCTTTAGCAGCAATAACTTGAAGTAATAATTTTCTGGTATGACTTCATCAGTTTCTCACATCATTGTTTCGGCCCACTCTTCTTTACAATGTTGCTTCAGTTCATTGAGGTTTGCGGGCATGCATTCATGAACACCTCTCTTAAGGTCCCACTACAGCATTTCAGTTGGGTTGAGGTCTGGACTTTGACTGGGCCATTTAACACCTTGAATCTTTTCTTTTTCAGCCATTCTGTTGTAGATTTGCTGCTGTGTTTGGGATCATTGTCCTGCTGCGTGACCCAAGTTGAGCCAAATGTGGTGCTGTCCATTATGAGCAAACATCTCTACTTTGGTCTTGTCTGCCCAAAGGACATTGTTCTAAAAGTCTTGTGGTTTGTTCAGATGTAACTTTGCAAACCTAAGCCATGCCGCCATATTCTTTTAGAGAGAAGCAGCTTTCTGACAACCCTTCCAAAGAAGAGGCCTGTAGAGTTTGAGATCTAGCCCTTGGGGGTTTTTTTGCAGTTCCTTAGAGCACTGTATGGTCTGTTCTTGGGGCAAAGTTGCTAAGATGTCCATTCCCAGAGACGTTTGGCAACTGTCTCCAATGTTTTCCATTTGTGAATAATCTTTCTCGCTGCAGAATGATGGACTTCAAATTGTTTGAAAATGGCCTTATAACCCTTCCCATATTGATGGACAGCAACGATTGCTTCTCTAAGCTCATTGCTGATGTCTTTCCTCCTTGGCATTGTGTTAATATACATCTGAACACTCCAGACCAGCAAACTGCCAAAACCTCTGCTTTTACAGAGGTGCTCACACTTGCTGATAATGAGTTAATAAAGTGCATTTGATTAGCAGCACCTGTCTGCTACTTACCCTCTTAATTCCTATGGAAGCAGTAAGGATCTACTTAGTTTTTCACAGGACTGCAAAGAGTCCTGTGAAAACTTTCTTTTTCACGTGACTTTTTGTGTTATGGGAATATCATTGATTTGTTTAAAAATGTAAAGCTTTCTAGTACATGTTTGTTTTTTCAACATATAATTGAAATCTATCACTTATTTCAAAACTAATCAATATTTTTATTGTAACAATCAAACAAATGACTATTAATGTAAAAAGAGTCACTAACCTGTAGAAGATTTTCACTCTGCAGTTCCCCTCAGCACTTGCTTCATTTTTAGTATCTTTTGGCTGCTTGTTTTGGTTTGACTTCCTGCTTCATAAGTGAAGAAAAACTACTATTTTGGTTTGATTGATTGCCCTCCTTTGATAAACCCACCATGCATAAAAGAACATAAAGACACAGGATACAATGTGATTCAAACTTTAAGAGATTATCACTATTTTTAAAGTCCGTTGCGGGGGAAAAAAACATGATTATAAATCCCTAAATCTGCATGGAAAACAGATAAACACTGCACTGGTATCTTACAGAATCAAATAATCCAGTGATAACTATATGCCACTTCAGTACACTGCAAACAGGTGCCGCTGATGCCCAATACTGTATACTTCTTATAGTGCCAGTTAGCCAATATGTTAAAAAAGTCTCATTTTGCTTGGTGTTTCACAAAGAAATATGTATTAACAAGTAAACAAAACCTCTACCTTTTTTTTAGTTTGTAATAGGATGTTACCCTGTCAGTGACGAAATGCTATGACCACACTATGGAGAAAGTGATTGGTAGTGATGGTGTGGTCTTCTTCTCTTTATAAGGCAAAGCAGCACTTTAGCACAAAACTACTGTTATTAGATCATAAATGTGGCACATCCTACTAAATATGTGTCATTCCCCTCACTGTTGCTAGGTAAAGTTGAGGCAGCCCAAGAATGTTTTTTAGACAATCTCCCCCTCTAGTGGCCAGTTATTTGCAGTGATTTGTTTTAATGACTGGATGGTCTGTGGTGTTTCTTATGGAGGGCCTCGAGTGCCAAAATGAATTAAATAAATACATCAGAAAAATGTAACACCTGCGTTGAGTACTTACCTTTGTGTGTCTGTGTCTATTTAAGGATATTTAAAATGTGTAAATATGTTTAATAAAATTGCGGTACAATTAAAATAAAATTAGACTCATAGTTGTGGAACTTTTTTTTAAAAAATGATTACGTGTGCTGTCTTGTTTCTAGGTCAGTCGTCAGGGTTGCACTTTAATTATCTTGCTCTTGTGTAGCCTGGACTTTTTGTTAGCCTCTCATCCTCCTTCATGTAACCAAATCCTGTTCACACCTGTTAGTGAAAACCAGGTAAAGCAGCGAAGCAGTTTTTCAATTCAGCCGTGGAAGATGAATTTCATGGTAAACTCTGGATGGTGATGTGTCCCCTTGTATGTTATTTAAACACCTTCTTCACTGAAAAGAAGCAGTCAGTACTAAAATGGCCCTCGGTTGGGTGATGTTTCTTCTGTTTGTGGGGGGCAGAGCAGCAGTGCAAAACACGCACACTTTGACTGTCTCACAACAATGCATGAAGGATACAAACACTTTTCTCTGGGAAATTAACCAGGACGAACCAAAGGAATATGCTGTTCTCAGTAAGTGCTTCTGCTTTTTGTAAGGAGTTTCTTGTGTGCATTTCTACATCAGTCTGCAGGCAGTGGTGTATATACACAAAAAAAGACAGACCAGGGAGGGGTGGTAGGGGCAGTTGTAGTCAGCTAAAGAAATACATTATTATTTCTCCAGGACAATGCACGACCACAGGTTTATGTTCACATTTATCTTCTCAGAGTATAAAAATATTTCCAGAGCTGGAATCTTATTAAAATTAAAGTTTAGGTTTTTATGACTGCAAGAAACATAACATAACTGCCTCCCCCCCCCAAGGGGTTAAGAAAATAGATAAATGGATGGATGGATGTTTAGGATGTTTGGATAAGTGAAAGAAAATGGATTGATGGCAGGTGATGATGGTGAAAGGGTTTATCATACAATTTGTGCTCATGAGATAAGTGTATATACAGCGAGACAGCAAAACAGACCAGCCTTTAGCCTGAATACTAGGGTGTGAACTAAAGTGTACTACAGTACTACCAGCATATACAGCACATCATATGGTCAGCACCATCTTTTCCTGCTGGAACCTCTTAAATATGCAAGTCTATAGCTAATAAATAGAGCAACATGTTACCTAACAGCTAACTAATGAATTGTCTGCTCCATCATGAAAATGAACAAAAAAAATACCAGTCACTGTATGGCAAATAATTCAAAATAATGTTAATGCAATTCAAGTTCACTAGTACATGACCCTCCTAGCCCGAATTGTCCCAAGAACTGATCAATCACATCAGACCAGGAATGTCTGTAAACTCAGTTACACCCTCAAATTCACCTCTCACTGAGATAATGTAATTTCTGGAAAAAATTGCAGTGGGATCGTTGCTACTGCCGGACTCGGTTTTGGCTTGCTGCTGCTAATAAAAAGTTGGAGGTAAATAGGTTGGCTAAAAAAGCTGAAGGGAGATGGCTCATAAACAAGTGGCCAGCTACTTTAACAGACCACAAGTGTACTGTGCCTGAGATAGTGGGCACTGTGTGCCGTGACACTGACAAAAGGATGGATCAATTGGTCTAGATAGGGTGACATGAAGTGCATTTCATTCAGGACCTTAAAATCTTATTAAACCATTTTCAGAGAGGAAGACAACCTGAAAAAAAAAATGAATGAGAGTGATCAATTTCAAATGAGTCATCAGCTAAGCGGAGATATTTTTGAGCATCCTGTTAATTTTCTAAAATGAAGAAGGGGCTTTTATTTTAAAGTTTTCACTGCAATAACTGTCCCATATGCTACCACTTTAAGACATGTTAATGTTAGTCTGACATGTGTACTTTAAGATTCAGCTTCAACTCCCTTTCTGTGTATTTCAGTGTGTGTAGCTTTAAATCTAACTGAATGGCTGCTGCTTTGCACTTTTTTTGTACAACAACATATCGCTGCTTTGTAACAGTCCCACCAATTATCGTATCATTTTCACCCTTATATAAGGAGTGAATTTAGCGAATCATAATGGCTTGTGGGAAAAAAAAAAAAAAGATTCACTTACTTCACTGAGTAAGTGAATCATTCAAAATGAGTCACTTCACTATTTCAAGATGACTTTTTAGAGTCGCCACCTATCGACCCTACACTGTGGCTTCAAAGTCAACCCATCTGTTTCATTTTAAGCTGGAAACACACAAATAACACAATAATGTTAAAGGAAGCTGAGTAGACAGGTAACAAGACAGTTATTCAGAATCAAAGTTTGCTCTACTTTTTCATAAACTACTCCATATGCTGTCATTTTACAGCAGTTGTTGCTTAAATGCTCGTTTGGTCTTTTTTGCTTACTTAAACACCTTGTCTCATGTTCACTGTTAGCCAATCGGTGTCTAGTGACACTTACTTTAGTTTGCAGTGCTGAAGAACAAGCTAACTGGTGTTTCATTTAAACATTAGCTAAATCTGCTGTTTGTTGTGAGGCCTCAAAATGTGTTTAATTCCTCCTTTTTTCCTTACCAGTGTTACAGCAGCATTACAGCGACTGCACCTGTTTGTTTCATACTTACTAATAAAAGTAGCTACGCCAGCTCAGCAGGGACACATGTAGAGCCAACCTACAGGAGAGCCTGTTCACTTCCTGTAAATGCTCCTCTACAAATAAACAAACAAAAAAAAAAAAGGCTGCAATTCACTTAGAGGGCACTCACGAGATAGTCTTCAATGGATACGAGGGACCAGAGCTAAATGGTTTCAACAGATTTTCAAGACAAAAGAGCCTATATTTTATTTTAGTTTCAAAAAAATCATATTTACCAGAATTTGAATGAAACATTTGCCAGAAGCAGCTGGTTCTGATAGTTGAAGGTGACTGCTTTGAGGTGGCTCCTGCTAAAAATGATCATCTTGTTTTGATATTAAAATGCTCTGACAGTAATGGTCCCAAAATGAACATTTCACTATAGTGTAATTTTTTGAGATGCAGTAGTGTATGTAATTATGTATTGGTGAAAATTAGCAAGACATGACCCATTTCTAGGACATCTTTTTTTTTGTATTTGAAGGAGGGAGATTTACATATGAAATAATACTTAAATTCCATGTGTCTTTGTATCCAAAGGGCCTGCGGAGGGTGTTTGAATGAATGGCTTGTTTGCTTTTGCGTGTTTTCTCAGTGTATGATGCATTTGGAAAGCTGGGTAGCAACGTTGTAGGAGGTAACGCCAACCAGCCGGGTTTGCTGCAGCAGTGCCGCTCCGCTCACGGTCCCAGCTTCTCTGGACAGTACTGCCAGGTGTTTCTTCGGCAGGTAACAACAAAAATGATAAAATGTCATGATAACCGATAGATACAGTATCAGGTGAAAGAAAGTTTTTTTCTACCACAGGGAAGAGTCCAGTACTTTGTGGGAATTTGTGTACCTGATTCCTGTGAGAAAGAGGATGTGCAAACATTGGTGCTGTATGGTCAGTGATTCTAAATCTATTTCCTCAAGATTTATGCAATGTCACCTGTACAATACAATATGTCTTCTTCTTTTTTACATGTGACTAATTTTCACCTTTTAACAGACCGACTTCAGTTTAATCAGATGTCCCTCATTCCTCCTTTACCTTCCGTCCTGGTCAATCAGTCCACTCAAGAGATGATCATGACTCACTGTTTGTCCAACAAAATTGCCCCTGATACATCTGATATCACCTGCCTGTCAGTATATGACTACACTCTTTTAACTTTCTTTACTGTCTTATCTGCAAATGCACGTCCATTAGGCTGTAAAATGAAGACAAGAATATCCTCTCTTCATAAGTCCAGGACTTTATCTCAGGACACCTTGTTTTTGTCTTTTCAAACAATTAAACTTTTTTCTCCTGCAGGTTTATATGTTTTGTAATGGTAGCAATTCCTCTCGCAGCCACCCTGTTTACAGTTGTGATAAGGTGGCAACGGAAAAGAGAGGTCAGACCTACAGCAGACTCTTCCTGCTTAAACGCTGGCATCAATCTTTATGGGACCCTCAAGTCTAGCAGCTCATCTAGCAGTGAAACCAGTAGTAGCAGTTCAGAAGAAAATAGTAAGTGCAAAGGGCATCATGTGTTTTTGAGTGAATGTTCGTCATGATTTACTGAATGCTACTACTACATATCACAGACATGTGGCTACACATGGCTACAAGATTGTGCAAGTGTGCAGAATCCTTTATTACGGACATGTTTATGTTCAGACGCATTGATCTTATTCAGTATTGGTTTTGGCAGACGGCACCCACCCCACGCGACCATGTTCTCCTCAAAGCCTCGTGTATGGGTGCCTTCAGGCATTCTCTATACAGACTACCAGCCAGGGTGTATTTAGCACCTCTGCATCAATTCCAGGAGGAGGCTATGCCTCACTGAATGGCATCCGTGTTCTCAGCCTGTTATGGATCATATGTGGCCACTCTGCACAGTTCCCTGTAATCAACAGCTTGGGTATGAGAAGACACAGTCAGTCTCTATATTACTCAGTTACATAAATATTCTTTCACTTACATTTGCAAGATGTCTGTTGCAGATAATTACAAAAACTGGAGGAAAACAGTTGAAAGCAGCCCTCTGTATGTACTAACCATAAGTGGACCGGTTTTTCTGGCTGTTGATACCTTCTTATTGCTGGGGTGAGACTGGACCAATGGCAGACTGACAGCAGTGTAAATGTAAAATTTGTTCAAATATGCCAATTTCAGGAATTTTGTGTTTCAGGGGTCTGCTTAGTGCCAGGTCCCTGCTGGGCTCTATCGACAAGGCTGAAGACAAACTGAGCCTCAGTTTGGTTGGGAATTATCTCTTTAAGCGGATTACAAGGTGTTGCATTTTGATCAGTTAACCAAATTAATCTGTGTCTGTGTCACTGCATTGTATTCTTACATGTGGGTAAAACAGGCCTATGATTTTTACTTATTTATGTTTGTCTTCTTTGTAGGATTCAGCCACTGCATCTGTTCATTATGTGTCTAACCATTGGCCTCATCTCTTTGGTCAAGTGGGGACCCTACTGGTTCCCATTTATAGACACAGTGATGGATTGTAAGACATACTGGTGGGCTAACTTACTACTGATTAGTAATCTCCTCCAAGTCCATGAGATAGTAAGTTTAACCCATAATTCAGACCTACATTGTGAATTTTAGCTCAGATTACACACCCATTTCTTAACCTTTTATTTTCAAATCTCTCTGCAGTGTATTCCTTGGACGTGGTACCTATCGCTAGACTTCCAGTGTTATGCAACCACTCCTTTGTTGGTCTATTTTTACAGACTGTATGTCCACATCCTTTAATATGATTCTGATATATTGCTGAAGTGCTTTCTCCAATTTTGAATTATACACATCACTAGGAGCATTATACATTTTATTAACTTTAGGGTTGTAATCCTATCCCCTCTGTGTTCTGTTTACCAGAAATAGGGGTGTGTTTATGGTTGTGGCAGGTGGCCTCCTGCTGATGACTACTGTAGCCAGTGCTGTTATAACTGCACACCTACAGCTACCAGTCTTTCAGCCATCTACAATGTAAGACTCTGATGCTGATGATCCAATACTAATGCAAACATCATTAGAGCCAAAATGCAATAAATGTCAAGTTATTTTTACTGTTACTTTTCACTGCAAAATATAATAAAGGCCGTCTAGGAACTATGCATCTGTTCTTGTGATTTTCCTTAAACTGGACTGGTTTATTTTTGCAGGACATCTGAGAATTATGTTCTGTATTACTATGTGAAGCCTTACACAAGATACGGACCATTTCTAATAGGTATCTTGACTGGAATATATCTGAAAACAAAGAAAAATCCGCTGTTAAAGCAATGGGTGAGAGCACTTTGATGGCCATCAATGCCAAACAGTGGCTTAGTCTTTATTTGAGAGTTTAAAAACAGTGTACGCTAATGCCTTTTGGCATATAGTCAAGTCAGAATTTGAAAATTTGCCACCACACTTATGTGCTTATCACGTCTGTTGCTCCAGTGGCAGGCAGCACTTGGTTGGTTCTGCTGTCTTTCACTTCTGGCATTGTTGGTTGGACTGGCCTACAAGCTGAGGGAGACTCCAGCCAATCCATCTATGCCACATGCCTTGTATCAGGGGCTGCACAGACCACTCTGGGCACTGGCTGTGACCTGGATCATACTGGCCTGTGAGGAGGGCTATGGAGGTAAACCAGGAGTAGGGATGAATTAAATCCCATATCTAAAAGTGCAGATTAAAAAAAATAAAAGTATTTGATGCTTCTGTATTCAAACGTTCATACTTCAATAACAGTAATGGCAATATATGAAAGCAAAAGTACACAGTATACTGAAATAAAACTACTCTGTATGCTCTTCTCTTTATTTCTCTGTATTTTCTTGTTTTTTTGTCTCTCCAGGCTTTATCAAGAGGTTCTTGTCCTTGACTTTCTGGGTTCCTCTTTCCAATATTAGCTTTGCCTGCTACCTAACACATCCTGTCTTCATCATTCTGTATACTGGCTTGCAAGAGACCCCAATCCACTACACAGACATCAATTTTGTAAGTATTTCATGTTACACATTTCATTTGAGTGTGCTTATTTCAAATGATTTGGCTCAGTTCTTCCTAACTTCAAAGGGTTCTTCTCTCTTCAGATGTACCTGTTCCTTGGGCACCTGGTGCTGACACTGGTGGTGAGCTACGTGCTGACTGTGTTAGTTGAGAAGCCCTACCTGCTCTTAAAATAGAGCAGAACACAGAGAAATGTCAGCACGTGTCCAGCTATTAACGTCCTTAATAGCTACCCATATTACCTTTGTTTGTGCATTGCAATCCCTAACATTGCTCTTATTTATAGCTGCTTTTGTAGCTAATAAACCTCTTTAATTAAAAGATTGGGAGTATACTTTTACAGTGGTTTGCTGAGGTTATAATTTTACATAGTAAACACTATTAGCATATCTGAAAAGTCACCATGGGTTGATGGAGAAAATATCCTGCAGGATCACATGACATTTTCCGAACTACATTTTTATTGCCTCACATAAACTTTTGTGTTCCCTCGCAACAGTTTCTGCATCCCCCCGAACCATATTATTAACGTTCTGCAGATCCCACAGAAGAGGAAGATAATGTGTCACTATATGTGCAAAAGCCTTGAGCCACCCCTCATTTCTTTATATTTCGCTAGGAACTTGGGAAATGGGTGCAGCAATTTCTTGACACCTGTGCAAACATACATGGAAATACAGTATATAAGGCAAAAACAGAGTTTGTACAATTCTAACAAGCTTGGAAGTCAATATTTGGTGTGACCACCTTTATTCTTCAACACAGTCTGAACTCTCTTAGGCAAGCTTTCTTGTAATTTCTTTAAGTAGTCTTCGAGAACAGTTCTCCAGGTTTGTTGAAGGACATTACAAAGCTCTTCTTTGGCTGCCTTTTGTTCTGTTCTCTGTCAAGATGATCCCACACTGCTTCAATAATCTTCAGGTCCTGGTTCTGGGGAGGCCAATCCATGACTGATAGTATTCCATTGTGTGTTTTTCTATCCAGGTAGGGTGGTACTTTCCTGTGTTTAAATTTGGTTCTTTGGTAAGTTGTCTGTTATGTGCAACAACACTGGTTCATCCTTTGAGTTAGGTGCTTTTTTATGCTTGAATGATTCATAGGTCAATTTTAAGTGCCTTAACAAAAAAAACAAAACAAAAAAAACCATTCCTCTGAAAATGTTCAGGTACAAGGACTGGACTGAAAATGAGTGAAAAAGCAGCCAATGTCCAAAGATAAACTTTGAAAGACCTTCAGAAAGCCTGGAGAACTATTGCTCAAGACCACTTG
>VUQI01034980.1:0-28987 GCA_015106735.1 Paratilapia polleni
GTGGCCAAGACACATGAAAGCTGTGATTGCAAATCAGGGTTATTCCACCAAATATTGATTTCTGAACACTTAGTTAAAACATTAGTAATGTGTTGTTTAAAAATGAATATGAACTTGTTTTTTTTGCATTATTTGAGGTCTGAAAACACTGGACCTTTTTAGGTATTTTGACCATTTTTCATTTTCTGTAAATAAATGCTCTAAATGAAAATATTTGTATTTGGAATTTGGGAGTTATGTTGTCAGTAGTTTATAGAATAAAACAAAAATGTTCATTTCACTCAAACATATACCTATAAATAGCAAAATCAGAGAAACTGATCATTTTGCAGTGGTCTCTTCATTTTTTCCAGAGCTGTATATGTGTGTGTACCGGTACCAGGCTTAAAAATCGGTCAGGCTCTAGTAAAGAAGTGGATTGAGCTAAATACCAACATCAGATTGCTAACATGCCAATGCTAAGCAAGTATTGTTTTTACTATGTTCACCATCTTAGTTTGCAGTGCAAGCATTCTGGCATTTGATAATTGGCATTAAAGGCAATATAGACAAAGCTGGTGGGAATGTTATAAATTTTCCAAGTATCTGGGCATTTCAACTTGATGATAGCACTGCAGTTTTCTTCTGACTTTTCTTGAAGTGGTTCTTCCTGAAGGGACCATGAATATCTTTACTAAATTTGACCCAGAACATGAAATTTTTACCTCCTGGTGTTGCTAGCATGGCTAAAGCAATAAACACTACAGTAAGACTGTAGAAAAGGTGGAAAATCTAAAGCACATAACAGACCCCTGATGGAAAAACAAACTTTTCCAGGTTCATCAAAAATAAAAACAAAAACAAAAACAAAAAAACCCACAGTATTTTATATTTAATGACTAAAAAATATATATATTTCTTCAGATATTTTCAATGAAGTCCTCACAAATATGTATACTATACTCAAACTGTACATTTTTCATACCAAACTGGTGCAGTTTCACCGTTTTTCACTCCATTACACACATGCAAGGACATCCAGAAACAATTAAAAATGGTACTCACGTTGAGAAGGCGTTGTTCTGCCTCTCACAGCGGATGCCCTTACAGTTGTTGGGTTCTTCTGAAGCCTTGGTTTCATAGTAGAAATACAGCTGGTTCAAACCATTGGCAAATGCTAACAGGACCTACATAAGAGAAAAAAAAAAAAAGAACAGTTCATTTATACAATCATACTAACACATCTCCTTAGCAATCATGATACTCCACCCAATGATTTTGGGTGGAGTATCACTTCAAGAGTCCACACATTAAACCGCTAACATGTAACAAAAGATAATATCGATCAAAAAAAATATATATATACATTTATCATTTTGAAGTGAAGCTCTTCAGTCCCTCTGTATGTAACATTTCATTTTTATTACAGGGATTGACCTTTAGTGCCTCCAGGCCATTTTAAAACACAGCTTTCATCTCAAACAGGAGAGAACTAACATGAGCAGTGTTACATAAAGCTGCTACAGTGTGAACATGAAGTATTGCAGTGTAGGTGCCCAGGGCTCGCTGGGATTGGTTTTAAGACTGTCAGGAGCAAAGCAATCCACATGTGGATTGTGTTGTAGGTTAGAAGTTCCCTTGGGGAGGAATTAATGAGTTTCAGATGTAATGAAATAGGCTTGTAATGTCCTTCTACCACCAATCAAGGATGCAGCATGCTGAGAAATTTGCTTGCTTTCATCATCATCAAAGATGCAGACAGTACTGGATAAAATGGAAACTTCAAAGCTTCTTAAAAAGAAACAAAAGAAGGATGGCCCAAATTCAATTCCTACTGAGAGCCCATTGTTGGGTGTCTTCCCATCTTTATGAACTTGAAATAGGCTTGACAATGTTAAACTTAGCCTAACAAGCCAAATCTGGACGTTCAGCATGAGTGAAAATGTAAGACATTACACCGCCTGTGTAGAAAGCTGGGTTGATTGAATTGTTGCATATCTGTTTCGTCAGACATGTGTGAGGCATATGACTGCTTTCTGTGCAGACACAGCTCAGGCTGAGTAATTCGAGACCACATATGAACGTATCACATTTCAAATCACCGGAGAAGGTGGGCGCAACACAAGCACCACACCAAGGTTGTTTCCCTCCACCCACGACTGAAGCACATTGATCTCAGCAGGAAGCTGCAGTTGCATAATGAGATCACCAACATACTGATCCGGACAGTGATGTGGACTAGCAGTGCAGAGACTGTGCCGCTAATCAAGCTAACCATCCCATGGGAGGAAAAGTCAAATCTGCCTTTGCGAAGAGAAGGCTGAAGTGCTCAAAACTCACTGCTGCCATCACAGAGGCTGGTTGGAGAACTATCAACTACCTGGTAGAGACACCTGCAGCTTTGTTCTACTTCTCCTCTGCATCTGCATCGTAGTAAGTGGAAAGCAGTGTGATAGGAATGACAGAGTGGTTCAAGTTGGGGGTGGAATTACATCAGGAGATGGAGGCAGATCTGCTGTGGCGACCACTAAAGGAAGCAGCCAAAAGTAGAAGAAGATGATGGTAGTAAGAGGAAAAACCAAAAGGTTGCTTTCATAGACCTGGCTGAAGAGCGTTCCAACATTAAAACAACTTTTGCTGTTGGAAGCAACACTTAGCCCATGGACCAGTTGCAGGCTTGTCAAGAAGAAGTCCCTGGCACTGCTTTGTCACCAGGAGATCATGATTATAAGGAACAAAATGTTGATGAATGGCGGTACCCAGCTGATGACCACTGTAGCTGATCCAGCAGCCCAATTTTTCACAAGGACAACACATAACAAAATATACCTCTATGCATCTTTTTGCTATTCACACAAGAACTTAAAGGAGATCTATTATACCAATTTTCAATTCCATGTTTTTCATGTTCTTAGCTTCAAAATGAACTTACTAATAAAGTTAGACTTCAAAACAGAAAGGCTATTCATTCAACCATCCATTTTCTAAACCGCTTTTCCAATTCAGCCTCATAAGGGAACTGGAGCATATCCCAGCTATCACAGAGGCAAGAGGCGGCGTACACCCTGGACAGGTCACCATTTTTAAACCCTATTATACTTATTTCTTGTTCTACATCTTTATTCTCGAACTCTCCTAGAATACAGGAGAGCCTTGGTGTAGCCCCTCAGTTCATCCACTGTGTGAAAGAAGCAATTTGAGGTCCTCTCCCTTTAAATTTATTTTAGCTCCTTTCCCTCTTCAGATTAGCTGCCCCTAACAAACAGAAGGTTTGAACAGTAGGTGAGTGGGGTTACTGTGCTCACAGTCATAGATACTGTATGTGCCTGAGGTTGCCATATTAGGGATATTCCTTCTCTATGATATAATACAGAGCCAAAAGCAGAAAAAAAAGACTGCCCAAAATCAAGCATGTAGAGCAGTCTGAAGCCTGGGCTTTTGGCTCATTGGGGTTGCTTGCACATATGCTAACCTCACTATTTGAAGCTTTTGCCATGTTTAATGTAAGAATCCACCACTGTAACAGTATATATAAATTACAGAAACTAGGTATAATAGAGCCACTTTAAAACCAGTGGCCTTGAACAGGCCTCCTTTTAATTAATTAAGTTTTGAAAAACACCCTGATACACACACTGTTTAACACAGCTAACTCTACTCTGTTGCAAGTAGCAGAGGCAGTACTCTTGCTACTGTAATAACTGTAATATGAAATCTTTTGTACCCCATTGTGCGGGGCTGGAAGAGAGAACCTGACGTCTCCTTGTAGTCGGGAGTGTACTGTTACAGGGTGAGTCAGATTTTTTCTAAGTGAACATAATTACATTCTTTTCCTCTGGACAATAGAAAAAAAATTCTATTGCAATGAATTAGATAAACTGAAACCAGGATTAAAAGATAAACTGATTAAATGATGGTACAATTTATTAGATCACCGGCTCTTTCAGTCCGCATGTCAAACTGTCCTTGGAAAAGATGCTGGAGCCCAGATTGCTTCCAATGCATCCATCAGCATGCAAATGTGTGTCATAGATAAACTGCTGTATTAATGTGTGCGTGAAATGGGGAATGTGGCCTGTGGTGTAAAGCTCTACAAAGAGCCATAAAAATACCAGTTCATTCACCACTGACGTGGTACATGACGTGGAATTTTGTGTTAACTTACTCCAAAGGACACAGGATAGTTATGAATGTCTCACCAGACAGTAAATGAAGAGAAACTTGAGGATGTCCAGCAGCATCCTCCCCAGGGAGATCTGCAATGGCCCGAGGTGGGAGTTGGCAGTGAAGAGGGAGATGAGTCTGAGAGAGCTAAAGATGTTGGCGATGGCAAACAGAGCCTCAGCTATCAGCGTCGGGTGCCACATCTCCCACTCCTCCCTGGGCCGAGAAGAGTTATACTGAAAGAATAAGAAACAGAAAGGAGAAGTGAAGAGAGGAAGGAGGTGAGGGTAACAGGAGAGGAGAAGAGCAAGAAAGAAAAAAGATAAAAGAAAAAGTTTAGAGTTTTTTTTTTTTTTCCATAGTAGATAGAATAACATTAGATAAGAACAGTGATATAACTTTTCCCTCTGTGTATCAAATATAGCAGTTAGGACACAACTTGTTTAGCCTAGCTTTGCAGAATGATTGGAAGCAGATGGGAAACTACAAAGTTACTCACAGAGTGTATTCGCCGCCAAAGCAAAGGCCTTCTTTTTGCAGTTTCGCCTGTACTCCACCTCGCTAGCAAGTTTCATCAAGATCGGCTTGGTACTTTTTCATTTTTTTTGGTCTAATCTTGCTTACGAATAACACAGAAAATATACCTCCGCCTCCACTCTCTCTTTGGCGGAGGAATAAGACCTTTAATAATGTCCAGTCTCTATGCTAAATTATGCTAAACATCTCTGGACTGAGTCAATCTTGTGAATTTTTTTTTTTTTTTTTCAAAATCAGAACATAAACGCAGGACAAAAGAGGCAGGTAAACTGAACAAAAAAAACAAACAAAAAAAAAAAACAAGCTGTATTTTCTAGGTAGGAAAGATCCAGCAAAAGTGCAAAGTTCTGTATGGTCTAAAATGAGAAAATTAAAAAAACTGTGAAAAAAAAAGGCCAAGGAATACAGAGAGGAACACTGGGAAAAAACATAGGTAAGCAAATGGATGCACTGACAAGGAAGACACAGGACTTTGTATACACATGATGACCTAATAGGAAATATTGCACAGTTAGAAACATTTTGGGACTGGTAGTTAATCACAAAGGAGGGAAACAAGACAAAGACAAGAATCACCAACACTGGAGACACAAAAATAACTTTTCAAAATGAAACAGGAAATGACGAGGAGAGAGACACAGAATCCAAACAAACGAGGAGATGGGACAGGCGACTCAGGGGGAAGGTAAACACTGAAGCTGCATCTACACTGGAAGCGATGTGGTGACAAGAGACCGTGTAAAGTGAATGACATTTGGCAACTTTGAGCGACTACAAAATAACTGCTGGTGACACAAAGTGGGCGAGACCCGAGATAAACTTTTCTCAACTTCCAGGCGAGCGACTGAAGCAACTACCAATTACAGCGCAGGATAGCACTAATTGACATATGACCTGGTAGTAAATACATTAGTGGGTTACCTAGGCAACCCAAGCATGGAATGTCTGCAAGCGACCAGCAGTCAGCTTCAAAGCGATGTGCAATGACCGAATCACTTCCAGTGTGGATGCAGCTTGTGATCAAGCAGCACAAACCATGACTGGACAGCTTGACAGCTGGAGAGCTTCACTTGACAGGCCTCTGGTTATAGCTCCATTGTATATTTGTTACAAAGTGGGCTTACTGTATTTACAGAGAGGCACCTTTTTATGGCAATCGTTTTATTAATTCTTTCAGAAAAAAACTTGCCACGTGCACACTACTGCCACAAACAGAACCCAAATTTCTGATCAACATGACATCTTTCAGAAAACAGTCACATGAATCATTCTGTGAAGACCACATGTATGTTATCCTGACAAAGTATAGACTCGAGCGAAACCAATATCTCACAGTAGTACAGGTATCCAAAGTGTCGGAGCATTCCTTGAAAGATAAACACCCTCTAATCCCCAGAAACTCTCTCAAGCTCTCCACTGAGCCTTTAAATCTCAACACAGTTCACAGTTGAGGTCTTGTGTTTCTCTTTTTCTGTTTTTAAGTCCATATTTTTCTCTGCCCCTAGCTTTCCTCTCAATCCTCCTTTATCCCAGGTGCATGCACAACTTCCTCTTCTTCTGCTATTTCTTTTCTTCTTTCACTGTTAATCCTTCTCCATCCTATGCTCTCTCCAAGTTCTTATTCCATATATCTTATTCCGTGATGAATAACCATTCATCACCCTCTTTTTGTCCATTCTCTGCTTCTGTTACTGTTTCACTCATTTCTGTGACTGCTTCCATCGCATTTGCACCAACCTTCTGCACATCTCTCTCTCTCGGTTGTCTCATGCTTGGCTTCCTCCTCATTCTAAATTCAGCCATTAGAGTTCCACAGGACTTGTGTCTCGTTAACTCTGCCTCTATTAGCATCCACTGCCCTCTCAAACACACACACACGCATGTACACAAAAACAGGGGGACAACCAGAAACAGAAACATGCACACAGACACACTGTCATTAATTTATGGACACACTCGCATCTACTCTCAGATGCACTCGCTCTGCGTATGTGTGTCTGTCTCTCACACGCACAATGACAGAGCAAAAAAAAGAAAAAAAAAAAAAAGAAGTCCGCTCTCTGGAGGATTTTAAATGTTGATGAATATTTAAAGTAAAAATGAAAAACAGAAAACTAAAATATATTGTGCCAGCAGCTGCTTCTCTCTTTTTGTGTGCGTTTGTTGTGTATGACTGTGTGGATGTTTATCCCTGCATACAAGGTTACAGCTGCGCGCACTGCATCTGCATGCGCTTATAAAGTGTGTGTATGCAGGTGTGTGTAGGACCTGTGTAGGAGGGCCACCCGCCGCCATCAGTGACTCACAGCTGCCGCAGATGGCCCAGCCGTCTGGCGTGTGTGTGTGTGTGTGTGTATGATGACACTATTTGCTCTTAATAAAAAGATAAATCCTATATGCATGCAGAGTGTGCAGCTAAACAAGGTATCATTAAAGCTAAAAGCTGTGCTGTGAAAGGAAATTACTGAGGCCATCAAAGTGAAACTGTGAAATTATGTCTCTGTAATATGTGCGACTGTCAAAGATGAACAGCAGTAAAGGTAGTTAGCTGTTTTCAGGTCAAAGGTTTGCACTTCCCAAAGGTTCAAATCCTTTTTAAGGTGTTACAAATAGGTGACAATAAAAGGAAAAAAAGTGGATAACTGGATGCTATATTTTGTCTAAATGTGTCACCTATGGCATCTATGTCTACAGATGGCATAGGTCCACCTTTTGAAACATGTTTGTTTCAGTGGTAAGGCACAACTTTTACTTTGAATGCAAACATTCTCCGCTTATGCTTTCCATTGCAGTTTTTCGGAGTTTCACTACAGTCAGCGTCTTCCGTGCCAACTACAGGCGACCGCAGCAATCTAGTAGTGACCAAAGCAATCCCAAGGAGGTTTGTGGTGCAGCACCTTCTTTGTGTCCAATTTCACCTGGTGACAGCCAGCAACCACTCATCAACTGCTCATGGAATGCATATTTTTCCCTAGCGAACAGAGGTTGCCAGGGGGTTGTCAACCAGTCTCTAGCCCTGTGTCACTGAGGCATTAGCTAGCTAGCTAGCATTAGTTGATAGCTTAGCGATGCACTCTCTATTCCAAATATGACCACTTCTGACTGCAAAAAAAAACACAACAACATGGTCATGATAAGGAATAGAAAGTAAAGTAGAAGCTCTAAATCAGGTGACCAAAGGGTGCTGTCATCCTTGATACACAGTCTATGTCGTCAGGGTGGGTTCTCCACAGGTTGGGCTTTTTCTGGTGCAGCCCAGAAATCCTCAATCGGATTGGGATGTGGGGAGTTAGGAGGATAAGTCAATGCCTTGAGCTCTTTCTTTTGTGTTCTTTGAGCTTTTTCTGAGCAGTTTTTGGGATGTAATGGAACGTATTGTTGTGATGGTTGCAACCACTGCCACTGAAGAGCATTTGAAGGCGAGGATTTCCCAGCAGAACATTACATTCTATCTAAATGATCAATCTTCTCTACTTCTTCCATCCGGTTTTAATGTTATGGCTAGGCATTGTAGCTCTGCAACACTGCTAGTTGTGAAATTTTCACATTTAGGTTGTTTAAGAATCATCTTTCTTGTTCCACACAATGCAAACAAAAGCATTTAACAGACATTTGTGGTTTGCCTGTTTCCTGCTGTTCTGTGAATGCATCATTACACAATCAGCATGTTACTCAGTATCATTTTAGTTTTATCTCTCAGCAAGAACATTAAGCACTGATTACCTCATAAACTGACTGATATTTTATATCTTTCACTGTGCCCATCATTCTCATTCCCTTCCTCCTCCTCTTCACTCTTTCACACACACAGAGCCAAGCAGAAAAGCTTTACCTTAACATAGGCCACTATCTTCAGAGATATGGTGGCCAGATAGAGGGAGTTCATGGCAAAGTCCATCAGATTCCACCAGTCGTGGATGTACTCTGTGAATCCCCCATCCCACATCTCCTTAATCTCTGCCCAGATGAAGCCTGAAACACACACACATACAGTGTACACAAAGCTGGTTATTTACATGCGCACATAGAGTTGTGCATATATGAGCATTTAATGTCATCCATCAGTGGTTTCTGTTTGCCTCATTTTTGCTGCATATTTTTCTTTGGCAGCAGCCTCGAGGCAGTAAGCAGTGAGCCAGCATATTTGTTCTGTACGACTGACTTTAGATAAAGTAAATAATGCATAAGTCATTTTCTATTTAATATGCTCTCCCTGGAATATTTGGCTCTTTGGGTTTTTATGGTTATGTTAAGACAGGTGGCCTTGGTTAACCTGGTTTTAACCATAAACGTGACACCAGTCCCAAGTTTGCACAGATCAGTTTGCCTCTGTGGCATGGTAGGTCAGTGGTTTGGTCTGTTCCAGTAACTATGGCACCAGTGGAGTTTCCAGTTACTTCTTCCTAAGGGTTTGACAAATTGGACTGCTGGATCCTACTGCCTAGTGATGTTTAAAAGAGAATGTGGTTCGTTATTACTGTGGATGTTGAAAGGGAGATGCTGCAGTGGTGGAAACTTCTGTAGTGGAAACTTGGTCCTTGGTCCCAAAGACCACGTTTTCTAGAGTCAATTGAGGCCATCTGTCCGAAATGCAATAGGACAGTGATCCAAAGCAAACAAGCAAATCTACAACAGAATGGCTGAAAAAGAAAAGAATCAAGGTGTTGCAATGGCCCAGTCAAAGTCCAGACCTCAACCCAACTAAAATGCTGTGCCACGACCTTCAGAGAACTGTGCATAAACAAATACCTGCAAACCTCAATGAACTGAAGCAAAGATGTAAAGAAGGGTGGGCCAAAATTCCTCCACAATGATGTAAGAGACAGATAAAGTCCTACAGAATAGAATTACTTCATGTTTTTGCTGATAAAGCTGTCTCTACAAGCTTCTGAATCATGGGGTGTACCTAGTTTTTTCCACACACTTCTTCTGCATTTTGGCTTAGTTTTTGTTAAATAAGTAATGATGCAATGTAATATGTCGTGTTGTATATCTCATGTTGTATTTACCTAATTTTAAGACCTGATAAGGACATATTTTTTTTATGATGTCTTGATATGTAAAACCTTAGAATTGAAAGAGGGTACTTTCTTTATACCATGACTGCATCTGTCAAATAGAATTATGTAAATATACAGAAGCAAAACTTCTTTTCATAAAGTGTCACTAATTGTATCTAATTTTAGAGATGTATTTACAGTATTCAAGTTAAGTGTTAGTTTTAACCATTCAAAATAAATATTTGTTAAATAATGATAAAACTGGGAATGTACATTAATAATCTCTTTCTGAAAACCCAATTTTGTACTAAAAAAAGACAATTCCCAGTTACAAGATGTTAATGTTATTCTACATTTACATAAAACAATATTCAAATAAACAGGAAAATTGTGCAAAATTAATATATGTGACATTAAAAGCTGACATTTGTAATTCTACAGTTTTTAATCACAAACATAATTGTTTTGGTGACAAAAAGGCCTTGTATAAACACTGATAAATGTGGCCTGGTAACATGACAAATCTTCTGCAATAGGTGGCAGAAAAATATTAGAGTATTAAACAGGACAAACAAGTCTGTTACTGCTGGATAAATGAACCTGCTGTAAACACTGACCACTGATTAATGATTTTGGAAACCTTTCAAACTTGCTTCTTAAAAGTTAAATTTAAATATAAAACACCTCCAAGACATTTAAAAGTATGAACAATTTTTCTCTGTTTCCAAGTACATCTGTCAGACAGGTAAAAGTGTTTTCTCTCAGAAAAATACATGCAAACAGTTTTACCAGTGATTAGAAGCAAAGAGGACGCTGTCACCGATTCAGAGATATTTGACAGTAGCAATGTCTGACCTGCCATTAAGTCAAGACCTTAAGCCTCTCTTGTATATAAATGTATACAGACATTCTTCCATGTAAAACACTCACATGAACGTTTTGTATCTCCTACAAATTACATTCTTATACAACAGACCCACTTTGGTTTTACACAGGAAGAAAATGTCCATGCTGCTTATCTTAAGATTAATCTGAACTGTATTCTAGAGTGAGGAGTATTTAGAAGTTTTGATATTTAGTGAAGCATTTAATTTGGTAAAAGCTCACCGTCTACCTGTTGCTCATCTTTCAGGTGTGTAGTCAATAATCCCAAGTCTTGCTGATGTTTTTATCTAAAGTTTTTTACAGTGCACTACAGAGTTATTATAGTTTTATATTTTCTTATTAGTTATTATTTTTTATTTCGTTTTGACATTTTGTTCTTAATTCAGTTTAGTTTCAGTGAGTTCCCAGAGCGGGTTTGCTCGTTTCAGTTTAGTTTTTATTGTTTGAAAATGTTCAGTTTTAGTTTAGTTTTTATTAGTTTTAGTATTTTTAAGTATTATTGTATTTAGGGCAGATACCAGAGGCAAGATTTCGGAACATCAGTGTGGATATTACAATATAAACAGAACTTCGTGAAAGCAGTTGACTCACAGTCTTGTAGACATCCAAAGTCTCAATGAGCATGTCCATCACAGCCTCATCAGGGAAGTTGTGATAACAAATTTTTACCAAATTAACAAATACTAAAACTAAGGATATTTCCTCTTGTATTTTATTTTAGTTAGTTTTCCAAATTCACAAAATCGTTTCAGTTAGTTTTAATTTTTTTTCAAAAGTATAGTTTTTATTTTTATTTTACTAAAATGCTTTTTCACATCTAGTTTTAGTTTTCAGTTTAGTTTTAGTTTTAGTTAACTATAATAACCTTGACTGACACCAGGTGAGGTGACATGAAAAGAGCAATGCTCC
This sequence comes from Paratilapia polleni, assembly GCA_015106735.1. Lineage (NCBI taxonomy): Eukaryota > Metazoa > Chordata > Actinopteri > Cichliformes > Cichlidae > Paratilapia > Paratilapia polleni. The sequence continues at coordinate 11,475 of VUQI01034980.1, forward strand.
TGTTTCGGAGGGTATAAACTTTCTTTCCAGCTTGTTATAATGGTTTATAACGTGGGAGTCACATGGTCCAATCCAGCGCAGTAGATGCCATGAAAAGTGAAAAAATTGCCAAAAAGTCATTTTTCACTCCACTTTTATCAGATAAAAATGCACTGTTGTTCCTGCTGTGGGGACTGCATATAACTGCAGGAGGAAAATATATATGCATATTTAAAGTATTGATATTTTGTAATCAGTTAAATACTACTGTTTCTTTCCAAACACTTTGTGCTTTTGTAGATTCACTGTGATCCACGCATATTAACAAACATGTAATCGCAGCTGACTGAATGTGCAAAAATAGGCACTGTTGAAATAGTACATATTTAATAATTCATCTGTTTTGTAAATTGATGGGTCATTAAAAGGCCTCTTCACGTAAAAGTGGGCCATATGCGGCCCACGAGCACGGCTATGCATACATCCATGATTTTCACAGTTCTTGTAGATAAAAACATGATAGGATTTTATGTATAGAGCTGTTATTTAAGCAAAGAGGAAGAGCACTGTATGCAAGACAAAATAATCCTTTGTCCTACTTTAGACTGCCTCAAACTCTGTGCGAGTCTAAAGTAAGGTGTTTTTATGCTAAGCTCTTAACTATAAAGCAAGAGAAGCATGCCAGACATTTCCATTGTTTAAACAGCGATGGAGCTATAAGGCAGTTCAACCACTAGGGTGAGCTATGGCTTTGGATTACAAATCCAACAAATGTTATGCAGGACATCAGATAGAGATAGACACACCTGAAGGAATGTATATTATCTGAAAGAGGACTTTGTGTAGGGCTAAGATAATAGAAACAAAAAATAAGCCTGAAGGAGGGAAGCAAATGAAGATACCTGGATAGTGTTTTGGAGTGAGCTCCAGTTTGTGGGAGAGCTGCATGGATCCTGTTGTTGTGTCTATCATGTACACCAGCACCGAGCCGCTGTAATGAGAACACACACAGTTTAATCACCATACATGTTGTCCAAGATGAAAAGGATTGTATATAATCAGAGCCTGCTACTTCTTTAATATGGAACATCACCTCCGAGGTACAGTTCTGTGCTTTGACCTATTCCCAGCATGTCTGTGCACTTCATTGCACATTAATGAGACAAACATGCATGAAGATAACGCTACATCAACAACACAAGGTCAAGGTCTGTGCTGTATGTGAACGGGATTAAACACAGATGCTTAAAATCTAACGTTTGCAGATGCTGCCTGTTGACATCTTGCTCAAGTATGCTTTCAAGTATGTAAAAATATAGTTTAAAAGACAAAGAATCTTTCTCCTTGTACAGTCAAACAGTTTGATTTCAGCCTCTTACTTGTACTTTATTTTTCAAAAGGCTGGAAACATGCAAAGTGCACAACAGTGTACAAAACATGGTAAAGGAGAGCAGGAAGGAGGAAGGAGATAAATCCCTGCCAAGCTGGCATTACTGCACGGCATGAGGAGTTACTGACGAGTACACACTAGTTAGCCTCAGCAAACACAAACTGACAGATTCTCACATTGGACACACACCACATGGACAACAATCTCACATCCAAACAAACACACCCAAGTTTCCTTCTCAGCACTGTACTGTAAAGATGTAGACAGACAGTGAGAGAGGGAGACAGCTGCAGAGAGAGATTTACCTGGCACAGCCAAAGGCCATCAGCCTGTACTTGTTGTTGACAGCCACACAGGTGCCATCAGTCACATCTGCTGCCCAGACACCCTGCAACTGCTGGACACACACATGAAACCATCATGAGTAATTATTAACAGTAAAATGATGCCAGTTTCAGGTTGGCAGACTGTGTCTTGTTCACTTATTTAGTCTAACCGAAACCGTGTATAAACACACATTTTTCTTATTTTTTTTTTTTTTTAAGATTGCTTGGTCACGATTTTAATTTGACATTTATATCTGGACATTAATATCTTCATGTTAAACTCAACACCCACTGTCCGTTTTCCAGCCAAAATATTAATGGTAAGCTAAGATGTAAGAAAACGTCTTACTGATGGTCATTACAGTTTTCACTCTGCCAAGAACAGCAAAAGCCTCAAGCTCTGTACTGAGTCATAATACCAGAACATTATTAAAAACATTTTGTTCTAGCTTTGTGTTTACAAGAACATGTTGCATTATTAGTGTGGATAATTGTTCTCTGGAAGTTGTTCTGTGCATCTCCTGCATGGAGAAAATGAAGACTATTTGTGGTGCTGACATTAAATCAGGAAGGGCCAAATTTCTCCCACTATCAAAAAACTAATTAAAAAACACTTTTATACGTTTATACACGTTACACGTTTATATTTTGTAGAATTTTCTTTTTCCTTTTACAGACACACAAACACACATAAAGATAAGTCCATAATTTGTTGGACAAAGACACAATTTTTATAGTTTTGCCTCTGCCCAACACCACAAAGGATTTTAAAATCAAACTATCAAGATGTGATTGAAGTGCAGACTTTTAGCTTTAATTCAAGGGGTTTAACAAAAATTTTGCATGCAATACTTTTGTTAAACCAATTTAATTAAAGCTGAAAGTCTGCACTTTAATCACACATTGATTGTTTGATTTAAAATCCACTATTGTGGTGTACAGAGGCAAAACTACAAAATCTGTGTCTTCGCCCAACAAATTCTGGATCCAACTGTATATCCTGGAATAAGTTGAGAGCACAAGTTGTTGTTCTATTCTATTAAAGGCCAAGCGGAACACTCAATTTATTTGCCGTAATAAAGCATGGTTATCTTCACAAAACAGAGAAATCATTATGTCATTAGCAATTTGACTGCATGAAATAGGCCTGTATTATTCCCATCATGGGGTCAGGCTGTGTGGAGGCCCTATAAAAACAAATTGGATATTTAATGCCATAACAACAGCAGTTTTCACACATGCACTGCAGCCCTGAGCCTTCCTCAGTGGAGCGGTATGTGAGAAAGCAAAGGTCTGACTCAGTCAGCTCGGACATTCAATGGTCGTTACGTTGCCAGCTTGCTACTATAAGGTCTGTGTAATGTGATTATGCTCATGTGAGAATAGAGCAGGTAATTATTCAAGAATTCACAGCATACAAGTGGATGGCACGTGGCCTGCATGCAGCACCCTCACTTAAACCAAACAGAACAGCTAGAGTAGTGAGAACACATCTGACACAAACCATCTCCTGTTGTGTACTACACATAAAGAAAGGGACAACTGCAGACAGTTTCTCTACTTGATTATGCCGACATTGTGTAAAAATGACTAATTATACTGTTTTTACAATCAGGATTTGCAGCCTTTGTTTGCCCTTTTCTTAAAAAGTGTGTGTTTTAACATGCCCAGTCCATGTCTGTGAGTATCCTTACATCTGCGGTGATGGTGTTGCTCAGTGGTGTGATAAAGCCCAGGCGTCCATCACTCAGTACTACAGCAAAGCCATCCAGGGTCACACAGTACTCCATACAACATATATAAACTCCCTCCAGGTCCAGAGAAGGACCACCTACATACACACAGAGAGAATTTGTTTTGTTAGAAAGAATTCAACATTAAAAAGCTGCTGCAAGCTGTTTTTATAGTTTGAATGTTATTCGTATATTTATTTAAGCCCAGATAAGCAAATGACTAGTAGACTCTTTTATTGTTACTCCGTTGGCTTTTAGCAGTGTGCATGGATCTTCTCTAACCTCTAGCAGACTGCAGGTCTAGTGAGAAGGGGATTGCAGTGAGGCAGATAGCCTTGCGTCCGTTGCTGCCTAACCCATCCCAGTGCAGCACGTGGAGGTAGCCGTCTGCGGTGCACACCAGCAAATCCTCCTGGAGGGACTGCAAGCTGGTAGGAAGAAAAAAAAAAAAAACAATTAAATTTTTATTCCATGGACCAGAAAAAAACTGCAGAGGAGTTAGTAAAATAATGCAGGCGGGGGAGCTGGGTAGGCAGGGTAGAAACAATATAACAAGACAGAAAACAGTGGGCTATTCATCATCCAGCTGTGCCCTGTGTGAAGACTGAAGTTTTACTGGGCAGCTGTGATGAGGCCATGTAGCTGCTAATGCCAAGTCTCCCCATGTTCTAACACACAAGGGGACAAACAACAGTGGGTCTGTGTGTGTAAACTACTTCATTGTATCAGAAAAAGTGTAAGAGGTTTAACACTGAGGATGGTGCAACGACAACAGCCAAGAGTCAGAAACTGGAGAAATGAAGGGAAGCAAAGCGTTTAAGCACAGTGGACTGACACTGTGGAGGAGGCAACGTCTTTTATTGCAGCTTCACGCAGCAGGAGACACCCACTCATCTCCTGCACAATCAAGCTGTGCCTGTGAAATGCCAACAGAGTGCTCGAATTCAGATGACTACCCTATAATCTCTGTAGTGCAGACAGTGGAGGAGAAATGGCAGATGAAATGGGACATGAAAGACATAGACAATATAAACAAAAACAAAAAGGCGAACAAAAAGAAACAGTAAAAGTTCTTGTCACTCATTAAACGTCAAAGATGTCAAGCTCGAGGATATGTGGGTGATAGCTGGAACAAAGACAGAAACTTAGAGCCAGTCTGATGTAACTATGTCTTTTTCCTTTATGGTGGTTTGAGGTCTTTGCTGTTTTATCATTTTTGAGCAGTGGCATTTCTCTTTATGAATTTCATTATAAATAAGAATCTACATTACTGTGCTAAAGTCTTGAGCCAGCCCTTATTTCTTTGTATTTTGCTTCCAAGGAGCCAGTGGTCTTGAGCAATAGATCTCCAGGCTTTCTGAAGGTCTTTCAAAAATTTTCTTTGGACATTGGCTGCTTTTTCACTTATTTTCAGTCGAGTCCTTGTACCTGACCATTTTCAGAGGAATGCTTTTTTTTTTGTTTGTTAAGCCAACACTGACCTATGAATCAGTCAAGCATTAAAAAAAAGGCACCTAACTCAAGGGATGAAACAGTGTTGTGTCTACATAAGTATGCCCTATTGGGTTGAGATGACGTGACTGACATATAATCCCAAACACACTGCCAATGCAGTAAAAGCACACAATGGAACACTATCAGTCATGGACTGGCCTCCCCAGAGCCCAGACCTCAACATTGTTGAAGCAGTGTGGGATCATCTTGACAGAGAACAAAACAAAAGGCAGCCGACATCCAAAGACGAGCTTTGAATGTCCTTCAAGAAGCCTGGAGAACTATTCCTGAAGTCTACTTAAAGAAATTACAAGAAAGCTTGCCTAAGAGAGTTCAGGCTGTGTTGAAGAATAAAGGTGGCCACACCAAATATTGACTTTCAAGCTAGTTAGAATTGTACAAACTCTGTTTTTGCCTTATATATTGTATTTCTATGTATGTTTACACATGTTTCAATAAATCACTGCACATATTTCCCATTTTCCTAGTAGAATTAGGGGTGGCTCAAGAGTTTTGCACATTACTCTAAATTTTCTTGCCATTTCATTAATACTCATATACTAAAACCTTTTACAGGAGCAATTCTGATATCATGTTTATGCTTTAAAAATGGTCACTGATATTTTACTTAAAGTTTCACAGCTTTGTGTAAATTACCACAGAGAGAATTTTTATCAATGAATTTGCTAATTATTTTCATTGAATGTTGTGTCTATAAAAACCACAAAATACTTTTTTAAATACTGATTTATAGCCTCCTGAGACCCAAGCTCTTGTTTGGGATGCACTGTTAATTTCTCCTAGCTATTTGAGATTTCTTGGACCTGATATGTACAAAAAAGCTTCCTGTTTGAATAGGAAGATTCACTTCATTACATAGGTGTTACATAATTTCCCTCCCAAAAAGGTATTTCATCATACAGGATTCAGTTTATTTTACAGCACAACAGAATAAAGTCTGTTAAGTTTGCTTAACAATGTATAAACATATTGAGTAGAATGAAGTATAAGGTGCAGAAAGGCCAAAATTTAATGTCCACATAAGTCGACACAGGGTCTCAGAGGATAGACTGCACTTGTTTAACCAACAGTCTAAATCTGAAGGTTTTAGGTTTAGTATACATATATATATATATATACATACATATATATATACACAGACACACACACAGTATGTGAGAAGACGTTTTCCTTATTTTTGCTCAAAAGAAAACAGCAAATGACTGGAAGGGGATCTGTCTTCACATAGGTGACGCTGACTTAAAGATGTAAAAAAAAAAAAAAATGTACCTCTTTTGTACAGATCAGCCTGAGCCTTTTAAAAGAATTTCAAGTCATATAATGAAAGCACTAATTAATGGAATAAAAGCTTTACGCTCATTAAAATGCAGCAGACAAAGCAGAAATGTGGAACAAGAAAGCATAGTCAACAAGGAACATGACAAGCAATTAATCTCATACCAGCTTTAAACAAAATAATGATGGAATCCGATCAGAAAATTTGCATTTTCAAAATGCCTTGGGACGATCTGAATACAAACTGTTCAGAAAAGAAAAGAGGCTGATTTGAATCTGTTATGTTCCAGGCACATGTTACTCCTATGCTTTAATCAATCAGCCCACCTCCATTCATCTGTCAGTCACTCTCCTCTCAGCACCCCTTCATTTCTGCCAATTCATGCATTTCCTCTCTGCAGGCCTCTGCCATTAAAAAAAAATTCACATCAGAGGAGTTCAGTTTCTCTTTGCACCTCAGCTGTCTCTCATCGCCAATACTGTCTTTCCATCACAAGAAAAGACTTTTGCCAATCCATCAGAGTGAGCCAAATGCTTCTCACAGAGAGCTACATTTGTAAAAGCCATAACGAAGGCGGAAAATCTTTAAATATCCGCTGATAAACTGCCTGAGAAAAGTACAACATGTTCACAGTTTAAAACTTTAAAATGTTCAAAGTGTAACACTATAGTTAGAGCTCAGGTAGAATAACAGCGATTTTGGTTCCACTGTGTAGGTTTTAAATGGAAGATTTCCTGTCTGTGTTTAATTTAGACTTTAAATTAGTGTTATAAAGTAACAAGAACATTTATACACATAAAAACATTTGCAGCTTCAAGAAAAAGTTGTTAATATACACACAGTGATATATAAACAACTTGTGCAAATATACACACAGTGATGAAGCTAGGCACAGGGGTGGTCACAAACAGTCTTATAGTTTACAGGGAGCGCTTGAACGGATACAGAGTGTGAGTAAATCTTCAGAGCGTGTAGGTGAATTTGCCTGTGCAAATGCTAGCATGATGACACATCAAAGACTGGGATGGAGTGAGCTGATGAATGTGTGAGGCTGAGGCAGACAGGTAGACACAACAGAAAGAAACAAAGTACAAGAGAGCATCTACCTGGTGATGGGGGCCTCCACATCCACAGGCTTCTTCATCTCTAGAGAGAGCGCAGGCGCACATTGCTCCTCCTTATATCCTGGGGTCACCTTCACACGAGGACTTCCTCTGTGCAAACACATCATTCCAAACACACATTGTTCAGTCTTATTTACTGAACAAAAGTACACCCAGTGAAATCATAAAATGCCAAAATCCCCAGACGCATCTCATTTTCAATTCACAGAGCTGACAACGAACACTGAATATGCCCTGACTTGCTCAAAAGCTGCTGGTATGTTGTAAAGGAATGTGAAGTGCTCACACTGTGAGCTACACATCAATCAAACAAATGCTTCATACGAAGCACAGCAATGGGAGGATTATTTAAAGGAGCGAGCAAAGCAAACACTCCTAATTCTCTCTAAGCAAACAGAGAGAACTCAAAGTATTCACATCCCTTCACTTTCTGGACATTTTATTGTGTTGTAGATTTAAAATGGATAAATTATCATACTGTCCCATTAATCAACACTTAATAACAAGGCAATGGTGTCTGAATAATCCCGAATCCACAAAGCTGACATAGGCTATGGGGGTTATGCAGGGGTGTCCACATAATTTTGACAAAATAGTATAATTGTGACTTTAAAATGCTGTGAAGCTGCAGCTATAATTTCACTACCTGCTTCAATGAGCAAACATAAGAAGATTTATTAGTAAACTGCTCTTGTAGACATACTAACACTATTTCAAGGGCACTTTTTTTCCCCCATGTGAGGTGTTGATGGTCTGATAGTCATACTGACACTGCACCCGCAGCATTACACAACCGACAACTTTTACCATACTGTCAAAGTCTAGGACATACCTGAAAACATCACAGACATGGTAAAATATAAATTGTGTTTTGTTTTGTTTTATTAGCAATTATATGTTATTAATGGGAAAGTGGAGGCTACATGTGTAGTACAGATTCAAAGCAAAGGAGATGGCAATGTAGTGAATAAGTGAACAGAGTTTTATTTGAAGGGCAGGATTTTTCTGGTCTGCTCTCTCTCGTGGCTGACAGTATACCTATGTAGACACTACATGTGTTTGAGCCACAGCATTTCAGCGAAGTAGCCATCATTCACAGAAGAGGTAGGCAGTGCAGCCTGGGCCTTAGGTAATGCTGACAATTTTCTTTGTTTTTTTTTTTCTCAAATATAAACTGCAGCAAGTTGACAAGTCAGCAGTTGTAACATCAAGAGACCCACCATTTTAACTAATTAATTCAAACAACCGCATACTGTATATAAAGGATGAGCATGGTTACTGTGACGTCGCCCCTTACAGGAGGTTTCTATGTTAAATCTACGCCGTAGGTACATCGTAACCGCAAACCCCTCTGAAACCTTACGGCATAACCTACGCTGTAACCTGACCTGCACCTCCCTGGAAACGTAACTACACCTCACGTCGAAGCAGTCCACAACTATTGTGATTGGCCTGTTCAGTACTGTTGATTCCTCCAATGCATTTCTGACTACTTTTTTGATGCAGTTTTTGAATTTATCAGTGATAATCATGGCACCAGTCACTGAGGCCTAGAGACCACCAGGTGACCACCTGTCAACCACCGGTTGGTAGGGAAAAATGAGTATTTCCCAAGCGACTGCTGTTGTGAGCGATTGCTGGAGGTTGATGGCAGTCGCTGTCATATCGATTACTAAAGCCCCAGTCGCACAGGCCTAGATACCGGTCAGTGACCCCCTGGTAACCACGGGTCGTTAGGGGAAAAATCTGTATTCCCTGACTGATTGGAGAGTGGTTGCAGGAGGGTAATTGCTGTCACTAGGTGAAATCAGTCACAAAGAGGTATACAGTGCCTAACCCTGCACCAAAAACCTCCTTGCGATCTGCTCGCTAGCAGATTGCCACAGTCGCCTGTAGTTCGTATGGAAGACGCCAACTTGTCTGCAAATACTTGCCGACTAATTGCTAAGCAGTAGTGAAACTGAATAGTGCAACGCAAACTGGAAACAGAGACCGTTCACCTTCAAAAGGAAAGTTGCGCCTTTTAAAACATGTTGGTTGCAGTGGTAAAACAACTTTTACTTTAAAGGAGAACATTCGCCGATTCTGTTTTGCATTGCACTATTCCAAGTTTCACTACCACTCGGTGGTTAGTTAGTGAACATTTGAAGACAACTCAGCATCTTCCATGCAAACTGAGGGACGGCTGCAGCAATCTGATAGCAACCAAAGCAATCACAAGGAGGTTTTTGGTGCAGCACCCTTTTTGCGACTGATTTCACCCAGCGACAGCCAGCAACCTCCAGCAACCACTCACCAACCAGTCAGGGAACACACGTGTGCCAAGGGGGTTGGACCGGTCTCTAGGCCTGTGTTACTGAGGCTTTAGTTACTGAAGACCTGTTGTGAAGCATTGAGCTGTGTATTTTCGCTGTCGCCATCTCTGTGTTTTGAAACCAGATGTGAAGAGCGAGGGGTGGATCTGACTAAAATGCCCAACATAGTTGTGCAGATGGCCATTATTTGTGGTTCTCATGAGTGCTTTTTTGAGCTTTGAGGGTTTTTTTCATGCCTCTTCCTCTGCGTTGGGAGCTCTGCTGTCGTTCTCTTTTCTTTTCCGTGTCAACAGACTGCACACGTCTGCAGAATTCCCACAATTGCTCTCTCTGTCTAGCCAAAGACCTACGCAAACAAACACCAACGTGGAACCATAAATCAAGCATGAGAAACCGAGGGACACTGCTTATACGGTAGTGACTTGTCAGTCACAAGGTAGGGTCCTCTTCAAGTACACAGTGCTTTATTGTCCTCTTTGACAAAATTAACTTCATGGTATATCAGGCATACGTACTGCTGCTGTGTTTTGTAATTTTATAAGCAATAAAGCATTTTCACATTTAAACTCCAACAGCTAGAGAAAATGAACAGAATTAATACAACATTTATGAAACAACAGTTTGTGGTCTCTTTAGAAACATGTTGGTATGGATGTATGCATGCGTATGAATGTGTGCTGCACTTACTTCGGATAGACGGGCTCATAGAGGTACTTGTCATCCCCTCCACCCAACACGTCAAACAAAAGGATGTAGCCTTTGGCAGTCTGAAAACAGAGAGGAAAAAAAAAACGGATTAAAACATCACAAATGAAGTTGTTGGCAGGAAAAGGGAGGGAAAGTGTCAGACAACGAGATCACAGAACATTTTCAAGACTCAGAAAAACATGTGCAAAACATAAAAAAGGTCATCACGAAGTCACTCAGTATCTCTTCAGGCAACAACACAGAGACGTGATGTGGGAAAAAACATGATGGAGGGAAATTACAGAGAAATTTTTGTTTATTACTGACAGCACAGCTGTAAGAGAACAATAAAACAGGAAGAAAATCGAAAGCATAAATATTTTGGGAAAGGCCATAACAGATCAAGTATGAATTCCTTGTCGGGCTTGACTAATAATGGTAGCAATGGCAACAGTGTGGCTGTGCAGGACCCGTGCAGGACCTATATTTGTATATTTTTCTAATGTAACAAAGATAAAATTGGAATAAGTAGCCTTTTTGCCTATTTTTATGGAACTTTACAGAGCTGCTACTTGTAAGGTTTTAGTATAATTTGGTTACAGTAAGAATAAGAAATTACAGTAAGCATCAAGCAATGTTATTACAAAAAAGCTGTTTCCACAACAGCTTGCCACTCCTTTTATTGTCCCATTCAGATCAGGTGACTAATTAATACAGAAGGCATTACGAAGACTAAATAATGGAAGGATAGGGAAACAAAAGCCCACATCACAGCAGGAGGCTGGAGGAGCAAACAAGGAAGGAAGGAAGCTTAAATTAGCAGAATGGGAAACACTCTGAGGCTGTAGGTCTGGATCAACAGGTCTCAAACAGCAGTTAGCTATACTGTAATTAAATGATATTGGCGGAGACCAGTTTTGAGGGTTTTATAATCAATGTCACTGTGTTTTTATAATCATAGTGGTTATCTCAAGAAAAATGCCTAAAACTAAACCATCTGATATGGTGTCTGCCTTGGGAAAGTCAATCCTTTGGAAAACAGAAGTGTATATCACAAGGACTACCTGCCAAAACATGCCAGAAAGAAGTTTTGGTCAAGATTTCAGGGGATTTAATCAGGTTGTTTTCCATTTCTCGTAAGCATGCACTATGAGAAAGGATTTGTAACACAACTACTGCCACAGCAGAACAATGAACATCGAACAGTGTTTGCCATGACCCTGCACTGCACAAGCCTGAACGGTCTCGGCTGCCCGCTGATATTTTTAGAGATTAAACTTATTTTGGCTTTTAAAAAAAATTCATTTTAATCCATTTAGCCTACAATTGTGGACTGATAATAACCCACTGAAACTGCTCCTGTTACTGATAATAATGCTCCAAAACAATTTGGTCAGCATTTTAAAACAGCTGATTCACACTGAAAGCTCCATTCTGCAGAGTACATCACACTATCTATGATAGAAAAAAATATATATATAATAATATAATTCTTGTTTTCCGGTATAATATTCTGGTTCCAACCAGACACACATAAATCCAGACACACACACACACACACACACACACACACACACACACACACACACACAAACAGCTGGCATGTATGCACTCTCATTTACATATGCATTCACCAAAACACAACACAGACAAATGTCAACTCGTGAACATTACCAAAGCACAGCAGCCATCAGAATGACAAACAGTGAAGGAAAGCCTTTTCACATGCATTCTCTCAAAAAAGCATGCATGCAACATTTTTTCCAAAACATTCTTATCTACTTTTGAGCAATAGTACTAGTTTCTATGAGTGACAAACTTAAGTTTTCCTGCATAGTGTATGAGTACTTAAGAGGCTGAGGGTACTCCTAAAGTGTTACAATGACTGTGGGGATTATCCCAGTGCACTAAGAAATGTTTCAAGGTCCTTCCTGAAAATGCCATTCAAGTTGAAAGCCTTTCTTCAGCCTGAAGAACCATGTGTGCGACAGTTTAAAATTAGCAAAGGGAAAACATGTTTCCAATACTTTCAAAGTTTTCAGTGAGTCTTACAACCAAAGATACAGTTTATGATGGCTATCACAATCCTTGCCTCATAGCCAAATTTTGTGTATAATGATGATTTGAAATGAGATCAATCAGCCTTGTGTGCTCACTGTAATGGCCAATGAGGCTATAATTTAAGAGCTGCAATTGGTTTCCAGTAGGACACAATGTCAGTTTTCTATTCCCAAGTAGCCTGTGTGTACAGTTTCAGGACATGACTTCTTGTCACAAGTGCAGGCTTGACTGGACAGGGAAGACGATATCCACTGGAGACACAGCGGCACTTCTGGCACGGCTCTCTGTCTGTAATGGGCTCCATTCACAGGCTCTTCATGAAAGGTTTTACATGGGAACTCCAAAGGCTAATTGGCCCATGGAGATCAGGCTTATTGTTAGTTCTGCATGGCTTCCAGCAGCCATGGCTGCCATATGAGTGCCTAATCACCACAGGGCTCCACACCTGACTAAACAAAAGAACACTTTTCTTAATTCTTAAAAAAGTGTCTCTCATCCCTTTATCTTTCCTCTTCTTGCTCCACCTCCTTTCTCCCTTTCCCCTGTCTCTTATGTCTAAGGTTATATAACAGGTCAGGAATTACTGTATTAATACCTATGGATTTATTTTTAATTAAACCCACACTATGCATGAATGCGTATATCAATCATGAAATGACTTCACTAAAAGCCCTAGAGGTCAAAGCTGCTTGTGCACTCTGAGCATTGTTATCATATAAAAACTTTAAAATCTATTAGTGCTTAGTGGCACACAATGTAAATATCTATTATCAAAGGTTTTTTTTTTTTTGCCAACAAAAGGTGTCCATCCACCTGTATTTTTATATTTTAATTTTTCTAAATAGGTGTAGCAATGGATAGCAGACAGAACTTGCATCTTTATGTTACACACAGCTGCATTACCTCTAATCATCTTAGTTAAGACATGATGGCATAACATGCCATTGAAGCTCTTTTTCCTACAGTGAAGCTACTCAGCCAACATATTACTATGAGTCAAAAACAGTGAAATTCCTTAGAGGTTTAAGTTTAAATCCCTGAATGCATAAACGCATAAAATGCATAAATATCAAAGGTTTGCAAAATGTCATTGAGCTTTAATATCCTTGTCTGTCATTTTGATTTGAATACACACCTGATTTCTCTAGGCTGATAAAGCATTAAAGTGCCACGGGGCTTGCATTGTAAAGACACTTAAGCCTGCACAAGCTCTGTTTCTCAAGTGGATGGAAGGATGTTTGGTATGAAAAAGTACCATTAGAATATTTAATATGCCTGACATTTGATATGGTAAAAACTAGCTATTTTTTATATTATGAACCATTATTGGTTGGACTAACTGAATACATGGGAAAATGGAGTATATAAAAGAAAGCATATGAGCCCTGTGATCTTGAATGTGACTGCTGTTTTTTGACCTTCAGAACATCAAGCTAAAAATCTACAGAAAAGCCATAAAATGTATCATCCTCACCAGCTCTTTTTACTATATGCAAGAAGTATTGAGTGTTGATACTAGCTACTATAGCACTTGAACGGGGCTCCTTACTAATTAATGAGAGTTTTGTTGTTTTCATGCTGCATGTTAGTAGAATATAAGACATGCAAGAGACAGGAGTCTTCCTGAGCAATTAAGTAGCTCATTATGATATGAGGCTCCACTTAGAAAGGATACAGACATTCTACAGGGAGAGGCATGTTTAGTCCATCTTTAACTATTGATGACTCACTCACTAACACCATTGATCCATGTATAATTCAATCAGCACTCCTCTGATATTTAATCATTAATTATTCCCAATGTTCCTTAAGGGGTAAAAGAAAATCTTAAAGGTGACAAGTACCAGATAATAGATAGTTTTGCCATCATTTTTTCAAACTGATGAGAGAAGGAATTACATTTTCAGTTTTCTTTTTCTTGCTTGCAAAAAGGGAGTAATAAAGATATCTGTTTTAGGAGAATTTTTTAGCCCTCGTTTTGTAAGATGTTTGAGGGCAAGACATTATACTGGTACAGAAAATGTGAAAGTAAAAAAAAACTCATCCATTTCCATCTCTGTTTGATCTTATGCTTGTTGGCTTGACTTTTATTAACAGCAGCTGTAGCACTGCTGTGTGGCTTGCTATGAGCAGCCTGAGATTGCAGTTTAAATAAAGACTGTAGGACAGAGAATTGACAGTGAATGGTCAAAACCACCATAGTCTATGTGCCTCAATTAGATTCAGTCAGACATACAAAAACGAAAAAGCCAAACAATATGAGACATTCCTCCGCTCTGCTAAGCACAACTGCTCTGGAAGAAATAATCAGGTGCTGTTGTATAACTCTAGCATCTAAAATAATTGTATAATGTGGAGATTAATATAAATACTACTTAGATTTTTTTCCACAAACAAAGAAAAAAGATATTCAAGAAGGCCTACTCTTGAATACTCATCAAGTCCAAATAATTAGTGACCTAATTGGTTTTACTGAACAATAGTGCCAGAAAATTACTTGAACTTGATTTAACAGGAACATTTAATGAACAACAAAGGGGATTAGTGCAGTTCAAAAACAATGCCTTTAAAATTATATTAAGAAGTGATTTTTCATCTTAATTGTGCAATTATCTTATTAATGAGTGCGATGGGTGACCTACATGCAGTGGAGAACAACACTTTTTGGGCCTTTTCTTCATTTCAGATAACGATTATAGTCTTCTCAATAATACTAGTGGGTATTTTATGAAAAAGTTATCGATTCCGATCAAATTAAAGCTATATTAAAATAATTTTAGTATGTGAATGTTGTACTATTACTGTATTCACATCTCTGTTCTTTTGTGGCATCACTTTTGGAGAAGATACAATTTCACAAATTGTGAAAACGCAGGAAAAGGCTTATCAATAAACCAAAAGGAGGATAATATCTTAAAGCATGTCTTATTTTTACTGACCACAATATAGGCCTCTTATGCAATGCAAGGACTACATAGCGGCTTGCAAAACAGGTCAGAACACTATTTATACATTTTCACAATAGTCTGATGCCAAAACAGCATGGTGTATTATCAGTTGTGTTTGCCCAGTGCTAAGTACACAGCCAGTGGTCTATCTGATGGGAACGCATATTCAGTGATTAACTGATCTACAACTGCTGGTGCCCATTTCCTCACAGATGAGAAAGCCTGTTAAACCTATTTCCTCCTTTTAGATAGAATGAAAAATTGTCACTTTTAATAGATAGGCCTATTTTAATCTCCCATATTAATACTTTAGTATGCAGGATATTATTGTTCTATACCAATGACTATAATTAGTTTTGTTTAATAATCTCTGTCAATCCTAAAATTGCTCACTTGCTTGGTTCCACATCTTGCTGGGAAGATCATTAATTTTAGAATCTTTATAGCAAAGGGAGATAAAGATGACCCCTGAAAAGTAAAATGGCGAACTTTAAATCATATTTTAGGCAGGGGATACATGGCAAATGCATTAGCTGCATCATTTTTTTATAATATATTTATTTTATTTTATTTTTTCTTAACATTAGCATGCACTGTATGGATGACCCAGAAATCATCTGTCCTCAAGTCAAAAATTAAAAATTAAATGTGAAGAATAAAATAAATAAATGAGGGAACAATGATGGCATTGCACTATTGTACATGACTTAATTTTTTATTTATTTTTTCCTTCACAGTAAAAACCTTTGGAAATCTTTCTTTTTAACATTTTTCTGTTTTCTAAAAAATGTTCTTAGATTTTTACTTGAGTTTAGTCTCATATAATTCCCAACAATGTGTTCACTTTTGATTTTTCTTAAAAATGAATCTGTGCATAAACAACTTTGCATTAGGAAGTTTTAAGAATCCCTTTTGTTGTTTGTGATCTATAAATTTAAATTCAGCAAGCTTTTAGTTGGGAAAAGCCTTAGACCAAAACAGAAAAGCAAACTTTCTGGACATTCGCTCAATCAAGTACGGATAGTTAGCTGACTGAAATGATAAAGGTTACAATGTTCATGACCTGAAAAAAGGTTCAGAAATATATTGAGAAGTTATGCAGCTTGCAAGCCCAACTTTATGTGTTATAATACTGCCACTCTCCATTATTAATAATTACATCCATTGTAATGTCTTTGGAAATCAACAGGGAATTATTTAAACATGTTCTGAGAACAGAAGACAAAGAACACATAACTACAATACTAAAAGATACAGTTATAGTCATAGTTAAGGTAATACTTTCATGATACCATGACAGCAGTTGGCAGTCAGTGACAGGACTAATATGGAAGAATAAGCCAACAATCTTCTTCATATCTGTAGTTTTGTACAGTATGGCAGGAGAAAACTGGTGCCTGGAATTTTCATTGTTTACAAATATGCAGCTAAATAAAATACCCGTGTATCCATTAGAACCTATGCACAATTGCTGCAAACAATTGCAAGCACAGATCCAACAGTCCTCAACATTTCCACATGACAGCATCAACACACTTTCTCTGTGTCGCGCTGCCTACCTCTCTCCTCAATGGCAAAGTCAAAATGGCAAAGCCTTCCAATCACATTACTGTATACCCAGGAACATTTAAATGCTAATGTTATAAGCTCACATGCCTAATATGATAAGCTGACAAGCTTATTATAAGCTCTGAAGTTTTAAGAGTTCCTTCTATTAGTTATCACAGGAGGCATAAAATTGCATCGCTGCTCTGTGCCAGAAGGTATGGAGTTAAATTCTCCTGCAGAAGAGATTATTTTGGCAGGCTTCTGACAGCACTGTACAGTGGCAGGATTGTACATAATGGTTTGTCAAGAGACAGAGAAGTGCACAGGGAGTGGTTTGAGCTAGATGTGTATGTTGGTGCACACGTTTCTTATCTACTGGTTTGTTTAGGACAGTATATATGGCTAAATAGAGGATAGTTGCAGATAGTTATAGAGGATGAAAGCTACACTGGAGCTGCATTTTTTTTTCCCTTTTCTTTTCTTTTCTTTTCTTTCTTTTTTATTTTTTTGGTGGGTTTTTTTGTTTTGTTTTGGGTTTTTTTTTTTGTTTGTTTTTTTGTTTTTTTTTTTCTTTTTTCTTCTCTTTTTTTTTTTCTTTTTTTGTTTTTGAC
>VUQI01034991.1:0-12869 GCA_015106735.1 Paratilapia polleni
ATCTACACTTAAGTGCTTACTAACATTCACACAGACACTCACACTCCGATGAACGCATCGGGAGCAACGTGGGGTTCAGTATCTTGCCCAAGGATACTTCGGCATGCAGACTAGGGGAGCCAGGAATCGAACCACTGACCTTCCGATTAGTAGGTGACTCGCTCTACCTCCTGAGCCACAGCCGCCATGTATAATGTAAATAGAATTGGTCCCAGCACAGAACCCTGAGGAACTCCATAATTAACTTTAGAGTGTGAAGAAGACTCCCCATTTACATGAACAAATTGGAGTCTATTCGATAAATATGATTTAAACCACTGTAATGCAATTTCTTTGATCCCCAAGGTATGTTCTAATCTCTGCAGTAAAATATTGTGGTCAACGGTATCGAATGCTGCACTGAGGTCTAACAGGACAAGCACAGAGAGGAGTCCACTGTCAGAGGTCATAAAAAAAATAAAAAATCATTCATAACCTTCACCAGTGCAGTTTCTGTGCTGTGATGAATTCTGAATCCTGATTGTAACTCTTCAAATAAACCACTCTACAGGTGATTGACAGCTACTCTTTCAAGAATTTTAGAAATAAGAGAAAGGTTGGAGATTGGTCTATAATTAGCTAAGACAGCTGGATCAAGTATGGGTTTTTAAGAAGTGGTTTAATTACAGCCACCTGTGATACATATCCTGTTACCAGAGATAAACTGAGCATATTTAAAATTGAAGCACTAATTAATGGTAAGACTTCTTTGAGCAGTCTTGTAGGAATGATGACTTAGAGTCAGAAATTACTGTTAGTTTGAAAAGATCAATCACACAAAATTACAGTTACACTTGCAGACAATTTCGTCCAAGAATCTCCGATCAATAAAATTAATTTCACTTTTTATCTGGTGACAAACTAAAGTAATTTCCCCGTCTACTTTATTGTGCTGTGTGAGAGTGTCAGACCTGAACACACTGAGTAACCTTTAATGTTTAAAAGTATGAAAAGTTTCAGAGCTCAAATGTGCCACTGTCACGCTAGGAATAAACTGCAGATCAGAGAGTACACAAAGGGGTAAAATCAATATAACACGCGATAATATTCTTTTTTTCTTTTCCGCTTGTGATGATCATGAATTCACAAGATTTATGATTTTCTGCAGAATTACTCTCCTCTTATTGGCAGCAACAGTATTACATTTTACTGTTATATTTTTATGTTCTTTATAGATCTTTACCACCCAATCATCTGATAATGTATCTGAATGAAGAAGGCATCACTCAGTGGATCCATTTTCTAAGAAAAGTCAAATTATATGTCAAACACTCCCTTTTATGAGTGTGTGCACAGAGCCTGAATCAGAAAGCCTGAGTTAAAGACAGTTGAGAACCACTATCAAAGAAGAGATGAAACATGAAAAAGTAACAATGAGACATGTAGACATAGACAAGACAGAGGGAGGCAAAGACAGGGAAAAGACAGGGAAACTCTGGGGATACTAGGAACAACAAAACATTAAAAACACAAGAAAGAATATCAATAAAATTTAAACAGGAACCAGAACTCAGTAAACACTAAACAAAAACCCAGGACCATGACAAATACAGATTTACATGCCTGATTGTTTTTTTCACATTTGCTTACAACATCTTTATTTTTGCATTATTAACATCTGCATTACCCTTAAAATGTTCGCTTACAGTGCCATGAAAAATTATTTGCCCCCTTCCTCATTTAAGGTAATTTGTTCAGTCATGGAGATGGATCTGATGCAACAGTTTTAGTTTAAGCCAACACAAAAGTAAAATCCCAAAGCTGTGATTATTGTTATTATTATTATTTATCCTTTATTTAAATGTGCATTCTCTCCTTTTAAAGAGAAACCAGTATACAAAAAACATATAGAACTTGAGAACAGTAATCCATTATACATTTTCAGAATTAAGAAAATCATGTGCAACAGTCATTGCTTTTACACAAATATAACCTTTTTCTGTCTCTATTAATCATTTCTTGTCAGAAAAGGCTGTTTTGTCCTGTTGCACTCCACAGGGATCAATTTTGGGACCCATACCATTTAGTTTGTACACGTTACCTCTTGGACTAACTGCTAACTAATTGCTCATTTTAAAAACTTTTTTTTTTTTAATTTCTATACAAATGACATCCAGCTGTTTTGTTCTTTCCATCCTAACAAGCTTTCTAATTTGCTGAACTAAATACCTGTTTGACTGCAATCAAGTCTTGGGTTAAATGCTAATTTTCTACAGTTAAATTCTCACAAAATAGAGACTCTTATCATTGCTCCAGATACAGCCATCCCCAAGATCAAACAATGCTTTGAGTCTTCTGTTAAATCCATCTTATGTAACCTTGGGGTTATCCTGAACAGTTCCCTGTCTTTAGACTGTCATCTAAGGAACATTGCTAAGTTAAGACATGTTATTTTCAAGTTGGAATTGGAGCAAATTGTTCATCCTTTTATCTTTTCTCACTTGGATTATTGCAACTCCCCATGTACCTGTTTAAACAAATGATCTTTAAATTGGCAGCGATCTGTCCACAATGCAGCTGGACATCTTTTAACCAATTCAAGGAAGAGATTTCATATCTCTCCAATTTTAAAATCTCTTCACTGGCTCCTTGTCAGCTTTAGAGTCAGTTTTAAAATTCTTGTTTTAACTTTTGAAGCTTTGAATGGTAAGACACTCCAGTATATCTCAGAGCTTTTATTGACCTACTCTTCAAACCGATCCCTTAGGTCTTTGTAGCAGAAATTACTGCTGGTGCCTCATACTCATTTTAAGGAGATGTGGAGATCGGGCCTCTGGGGTAGTGGCTACAAAACTCTGGAATGAGTTTCCCTTCATTTTATTGATTAAGAGGAGACTTTTAAAAAAATAGTTGCAATCATTCATTTTTCAGACAGGTATTTGGGTAATTATGTGTGTGACCTTCTGTTTTTTATGTATCTGTTTTATTGGTTTGCTTTTATTTAGTGTTTTTTTTTTTTCTTTTGGTGTCAGGCACTGTGTGACTTGGTCTGTGAAAGGTACTTTATAAAAAAAACTTTACTTTAAAATGTTCCAGTGAAATGATAGATTGTACCTTCATATTTTTTGTAGCTCATTCCATTTAGACAGGGAAGTATTTGAACCCAGTTTTCCATTGTGAGTAAGAGGTACAGCTGGTGTTAGAAAATCCTATTACCTCACATTATAAGTACTGCATTTAAATCTAACAAAAGAGCAGAGGGCAATTTGAAGTAGAGTCTTATAAATAAACATCAAGCAGCCATTCCACCTTTTCATGTAAAACACAATGCTGACTCAGAAATGAATCACCTGTGATGAAACAAAAAATTGTAGACTAGCAGAGGAGAAATATGATTTGTTTCTGTAGGAAGGTCCAATACATACCTTCAGTTTTCTTGAGCATTGCTCCACACTGGTCTCAAAAGTGAGTACAGACGCAGCCACGTATTTATAATGCTCAACAATTACAACTTTATGAAGGGTTTGAATATGGACAGTATGCTGAATTATTAATGGTGGATGAATTAATAGTGATTCACCTTGAAGTCATCATCTTCATGGCAACTTAGCAAACTACATCCATAAATGGTATTAATATAACAGCACTGAAAGGTTCAAGGAAGTGCAGTACTAAGTGAATAAACCATGAATCTAACTGTTAGCTGAGTGCATCAGAGAATGTGTTGAAGGTTTAATTTTGTAAAACAATTCAGGAGATCAATATATAGAATTTCTAACCCAAATCACTTGGATTATTTTAAAATTTAAGACAGATTTGTCATGTAGTCAAGAATAAATGAAGAATGAAAAATGGGAAAACAAATGTGTCAAATATATTTTCCTGTTTATGTGTATTATATAACAACCCATCTATGAAGTGGCATTGCAGACTAGTTATGGATACTCTTTTAATGAGCGATGTCAAATATAAATGTTTGGTTTTGTGGTTGAAAATTTGTTTTTCTAAATCTGGAATGAAGTGAGTAAATGAAAACATTTTCATGTAACTAAATGTAAAAAACTCACTGTTCTGGACTGAATTGCTGATGATTTATGGGTTTTTAATGCTAAAATCTAAACTTTTGTCAGTGTAATAAATGATTAAGGACATGCACAATAACAATTTCCACTCAGTCTCTGTGCAATAAACCTGCACAAGGGGGAAAAAGCAGGATAGAAATCTAAACAAAGTGGTGTCTTTGTTATGGCTGACCTTAGCTGAAACCACGGCTGTGGAGTGAAAGTGATCTGGCTGTACTCTGTGGTGAGCTGTACCGTGTAATGATTGATCAAAACATTACATATACATTTAAGTGCAGAGGCTAATGGAAATGTTAAAACAGTTTCTCCTAGCTGCAGTCTGTACAGTCTCTGATTCACTTCAGGAACAAAAAAAAAAAACTCCTCCACTTCTCTCTTCATTTCTCTCCTGACAAAATCATGTTCCAACTCATTTACATTTCACAAATGTGGAAACTTTCAATTTATATATTTATTTTAGAGTTGGCTCATTAAGGTGTTGTAGCACAAGTTACTGCATTACACCGTACTACCCAAACCAAAAACGACATTTCTCTCACGTTATCGATTTTTATAAATGGTCATCGACCTGCGGGGTAAGCTGCAGTTAAAGCTGATTGCGCTGTTAGTAAACACTAGCAGGTTTTAAATTTGTAATTTACTAAAACAGACTTATACTTAATGTTTTAGTTAGTGGAGACTTTGTAAATCTGTTGCAAGGAAATGTAGCAGAGGATCCACTTTGTGAAAGGCTGTTCCACAGTTTTAAAAGGCCAATAACAAACTAACCTGATAATTCTTTGTAAATTTGTACTTATTTGTATTTGCACATGGAGAAACATGCGTAAATACAAGTACAGTGTTACAGGCTTGTGGGACGGATTTTGTGCAGCATGTTGCAGGCTGTAGTGTCCGTAACAGTAAATGAATACATCATAGGGCTTATATGCAACACATTAATATGCATAAATGAGAAACATTTTGATGTA
The DNA here is from genome assembly GCA_015106735.1 of Paratilapia polleni. Classification (NCBI taxonomy): domain Eukaryota; kingdom Metazoa; phylum Chordata; class Actinopteri; order Cichliformes; family Cichlidae; genus Paratilapia; species Paratilapia polleni. The sequence continues at coordinate 5,030 of VUQI01034991.1, forward strand.
TGTTTTACTCATTTATTTGTCAGATTTAAAAATACATGATTTTAAACGTACAAATATATTGATATTCAGCAGACTTTCACTTATTTTGTAATTGTAACAACCATTCTATAATGTCCATAACAGGAAAAAAATTCAATGAAATTCAGTGGTGGTTCCCTTCAAAGCTGCATACCTTTTTTTTTATTAATCATGAATACTTTACAAACCTATTTCACAAGATGATAAAGTTGCAGAAACAGTCATAAAAACTACCATACAACAGACCTTTTTTTGTTTTTTTATGCCAGCTTTTGCCTGTTTGACTGTGGCTGGATGAAAAGTAAAAACAGGAACTTTTTAGACTCACTAAAAAGAATCCAAAACACAAGAACACCAAAAAACCCTGGGACCATAACAAACAAGGCTAACTTGATAAATGTATCCAGTTGCTACAACCATAATGGTTACAGTTTGAGGTAAATTGCATTTTCTTCCTGTAGAATCTACTTTGAAAGCACAGCTGACTTTACTATGAGCAGCACGTTAAAGAAGTTACACATACAGAGGGGTGACAGATTAAAGGAAAAGCAAGAACCCTTGATGTGTACACCGAGGAGATTCGGGGACATTTTCATGATATGATTTGGGTCCATTTGAGTCGTTACAGGGAGGGGTCACTGAAAAATCAGTACAAAGTTATTCTGAGTGATTTACTTTCTATTCTGATGGTTGAGATCTTGTTCAGGATAACAGTGCCCTCATCCATAGGACATAAAGCGTAATCTGAGTATGAAAATGTTGTGAATCCTATGCCCTTCACAGTCAACAGATGTCAACACAAACACCCACATGTTAGAAGGTGCTCCAGAAATTTGAATTTGGGATTTTCTTTTAAAGTTAATGTTTCATTAACTCTTAACTCACTGTTATTTAGCACTTCTAAACTGGGCCAACTTTGAATGTGTGCTGGGCTGGTGCAGCTGGCCTCAGCAGAATTTCACACCACATAAAATTTCCCCTTTGCCTTTTGCACATTCATCACTGCATGCAATGACCTTTTCCTCATGTGAGAGGTTCACTGACAGATGCCTTTATAGACCCAGGGGCTTTTTTAATATACACGTTCACACTCATACCTGAAAACAAATGTCAGATATTTCAAGTCAAGATTCCTGTTTTCTCTTCAAAATATTGAAATATACTGAAACCACACACATGGATAAGTGTGAAAACCTGCAGTGCTTCTGCTCTCTCCATCATTCTCTACAGTGACTTTTGTTTAACATTAATGTCCACCAGTCGCTGCAGAAGTATCCCCTCCTGACAGCACTGCCAACTGAAAGACATCACTGTCTCCACTGCGCACAAACAACTCGCTTCAAATTAACATCAAAGTGCTGCCTGGTGATTATGGATATAAATCCAGAAGAGGGGGGAAAAAGCACCTTAAATACATTTTATTGATTTGCTTTTATTTCCAGCTCATGAAAGTAATCACAGTGTTTTTGACAGGAATCCGATTGTTCAGTGACACCTTTTATCCTGGTGGTTTAATGCTCCACATCAGCTCTGATTAAGATTTCATTTGGCCCAGCAGAAGTATTGTGGTAAGCAGTTTCACTTCAGCCTTAATGTAATGAAGGTGGTTGCTTCATTTAAAATAAAGCAAAAAGCCTAACGGGGAAGTCTGAAGCTCTCTTAGTGTTTCCTGCAGCAGTGGCATTTGTGCTGACACACTCAATATGACCTTAACAGGTACATGCATTTATTATTTATATCAGCAACACCCTGACCAATGTCATCCTGTCCTGTAAAATGACTAATATGTTCCTGTAGTAAATGCATGGGGAACTTCAGTACCCGTTAGTGGGATCTGCTGGAATGAATATAACACAGTTACATCCATACAGAGGATTAGGGCTTACTGAATGGTTGGATGCAGTGCCAGACAAAAACCTGCAAGGAAGGCTAGCACATAGATAAGCTGTAGGCATATAAAATGGAAAAATTTAGTTGTATTGCCACAGTTTATAGATTTGATTGTATGAGTAGAGCAGATCTCTAAAAATCAATCTTGTTAAGTTTAACTATAACAAAAGAAAGACTAATAAAGAGAGAGCCACAAGTGTCATAAATTCTATTATATAATTACATAATATTTTGCTTTGTTGGCTTATAGCCTGGGCAGCACGGTGGTTAGCACTGTTGCCTCACAGCAAGAAGGTTCTGGGTTTGAATCCACCATCTGGCCAGGGCCTTTCTGTGTGGAGTTTGCATGTTCTCCCCGTGTCTGCGTGGGTTCTCTTCGGGTACTCCGGCTTCCTCCCACAGTCCAAAGACATGCAGTTAGTGGGGTTAGGTTAATTGGTGATTCTAAATTGACCATAGGTGTGAATGTGAGCATGAGTGGTTGTCTGTCTCTCTGTGTTGACCCTGGGACGGACTGGTGACCTGTCCAGGGTGTACTCCGCCTCTCACCCTATGGCAGCTGGGATGGACTCCAGCCCCCACGCGACCCTGAAGCAGAAGAAAAAGGATGGATGGATGGATGGCTTATAGCCCCGTCCACTTATAAAGTGAATTATGCATCATAGCTGAAAGTTGTACGGTGTAAGTAACTCTCTAATGTACTTATCATGTCATCATCTGTCAATCAATGGCTTTCTTTACTCCCATTGGTAGTCGCTTCAATGGCTCACCTCAAAGCATAGACGGAATAAAAGATGGACAAAGCTTCTGGGTCTGAAAAGTGAAGCCAATGAGGAAACATCTGTCAATAATACATGAAATCTATGTCTGTTTGTCCACAAACCACTCCTACACGATCAGGAGTTCAGCTACCATGCTTACATCACAGGCCCCTGAAGGTTCTTATCTATATCACATACTATGATGTCATGTTGCCTAGCAACCACCTACCAATGGGCTAAAATGACCCATTAGTAGCGTTTATGCACCTACAACACCTTAGAAAAGCATTGCACCACTTTAATTTCACAATAGTAGCATGAAGTTACGATGGCTATGACCATCTTATACACAGTCTTTGTGTCATAGTTAAGAAAAGTTTAACTCAGTATCCACTTCACATTGCTTTATTTTTTTATTTTTTTTGTCTGTCATTGCCACAAGTTGCTGAATTTCATTGAAATTTAGTAGTCTCTGGTCACCACATCGCTGTGTGTGCGCGTGCCCTTCATGTCTAGTTCATTGATAGGAACCAAATGCTAGCTATTTGTTAGCAAGCTAATGTAGTTAACTAAGGCACTTGCAAAATATTTTTGATTTTTGGCTTGTCAGTGACAAAATGTCCTTTTACACATACATTCACATACAGTAATGATACTGGGTGTCAAGATCCCATTCTTCCCTCTAATGCATCACATCCTAGTCCTGATGAAAAACTTTGTTTTTCAGTTCGCTGCCATATAAAATATTAGTTCTGTGTTCTTTACACTGTTATTAGTTGATCCCATCGCACAGAAGTTTTTAGGTATTCATCATTTTCACTAGCACATGGAGTTTTCTCCCCCGGTAGTAGGCGTGACTTCACTACACTCTGTCTCTATAACAGTTCATCTTTACTGCATTGACCTTTGTGGGAAGGAGTCCAAATAGTAATACAGGGGTATAAAGGTCTCCACAAAAAAAAAAAGAATAGTCTCCAAACAGTTATGTGTCAGGAGCTGAATAACAAACTGTGCAGGTTTTGTTAGCTAGTTTTAGCTCAGCTTTCTTTTTCTTCTCTGTGCTGCAAATGCAAATGCATGTGGGAACATCAATTAAACATTTCAACGTTGTCTTAAGTGCAACTGTTGTCATTCTGCGGTGCAAACGCCACAGTAACAGCTACAGAAACGCTTATAAATCAACAAACTTGAGAGAAAACAACAAGAGACACCAGCTGCTTTGGGAAATGGGCTATATAGGAAGCATATACTGACATAAGCACATTGAGTGCATCAGTTTGTTTTTTTTTCTAGCAGCAAAGGATATTGAAATCCACCTCCCTCTTCAAAACCAACACCCAAAAGCCACAGGGCTGGAAGTAATGGTGAGGAACACATTGTTATCTGTTGTCAACTGTGCTGACACATAAACTGGTATCCATGGTCACAAAAATATTGAATAAAGATTACAGATTTGTCCCAAGAGCCTTTCCATGTTGGTTTTCATTGAAACATTGTCCTCACCTAGTATGTGTGAAGACAGTGTGTGTATATATTTGCATATATGGGTCTGTACAGTTTTTTCTGTGTTATAAAAAATCTGTTTTACACATACTTTATTTATATAAAGTATGTGTTCTTTTGCTGTGTATTTCTGTCTGCTGGGTGCAGCCAGAAGCCATAACATCATGGCCAAATAAAAGAACCTTGACTCTTGTATTTTATTCTATTACGGGTGTAGTGCAATATTATCTTTACTGTGCAGTATTCATAGTAACAGCATTAGTCACCGTTTTAGAATATCAGCAGTAATGAGCATCATATGCATCCACTATCATTTCATTGTAGCCATTATTCTAGCAATGCCTCAAATATATGAGATCATTACTTCCTTTTATTTTGTTATTGCAGTGGCTGCTTCGCAGTGCAGTGCAAGGCCTTAAAGTAAATGATGTTTAGTGATCTCTCAGTGAAAGGCATAAAATGTGAGCAGTTCAAACAAGAATTGAACTGAGACCTGAAATCTTCCAGTATTTCTTTTTATTCATGTGGTGACTCCTCACATTTTTGTTCTTAGACAGATATTTTGACAAATAAGCATAGCTGTACCTCTGTAATGACACACACTGAATGCATGCCTGCAAAGTCACTGTCACGTACTGTATGCTATCGACTGTGCTCTTCACTCGTGCATGCAAATTTACTGATAATCAGTGGGTGACTCCAACAACTTCTGTCATTACAATAACTGGCAACTGACAAAAACAACAAAGTGTGGAATAAGCAATGTGCTAATCTGTGGACTGACGCACACCTGATACAGGAAGCCAAGTGATCAAATCTCATTTAGTACTTTTAAGGAATAATCAGACAGTAATTGGGTTCATCTGTTCAGGTTAAACTGCAGTTAGTCTGTGTGTTTGAACAGAAACTGACCCCTCACACTCTTCGCCGACAGCCATTTAAGATGATTTTAAATGGCGCAATTTCCTCAACTGCCATCAAATTCAGCTTCAAATTGTTTCTGGTCAACTGCACGAGCACCTTAGACCCCTGTAGAGAAAAGTTTTGTAGGGCAGTGCTCATCCATGTAGAAATTATAACAGGAGACAGGAGATCAATACAAGCAGGGAGAGAAAAGCCTGAAGAATAACAAAGAAAAGAATGCTTCTTTGCATTTTCAAAATGTTGTGCTACTTAAATGAACAATTTGCTTTAAAATATTTTGGCCACTAAGAGAACGTTTTGCACATTGTTTACCTGATGTGAGTTTAAACTCATGTCAATGAATAAATGCAAAAGCCTGAACATTAAGATTATCTGAACAGCCTCAGATGAGTTTTATTTCATGTCCACATGAATGAATCCCCCTCCCCAGCATGCCAGAACAACTGTCCAAGAACAACCTGGCACATCAGTGATTTCCATGGTGCTCTGAGAGAAATGTGAAGCCTCTCCTCATCACCATTAGTAATTTTGCATAATTCTACTATTTTTATTACTGTCTTTCAAAATGCATTTATTTTTGGTCATGCAGGCTGCATAAGAACAGTCAACTTGGAGATCTATAACACCATTTTTAAACATCAAACTGTGTTGTTGTCATTCTAGACTTTAGCATTCGGCAAACTCTCAGTCTGAACTTTCAGCAAGCAGGAAATCAATAAAGGACATTACTTTGAAAAGCATTAACATTATGGCCTCCTACATGCATCATTGCAGTTTTCTCAAGCAGAAAATGGGCTTTCAAACCTCTGAGCAAGGTTCAGATAATTCCCTTTAGACTTCCTGGTTTTAGCGACACTGTATATTTCAGCTACAGCTATTCCCTTGTAGAGAGAGAGAAAAAAAAAAAAAAACTTCATGGCCACAATATTTCACTGTCAAATTGCAGGGGGAAGACGGTGCAGGAAGGCAGGGTCAGTGATGGAGCGCTCTGCCCTGAGAGGCAGAGAGTGACTCGCAGTCATAAAGGGAGTGATGCTCAGTGAAATGGCAGGAATCTAATTTGGCTGCCCCATTTTCACAAGCGTCATTATCATACACCTCAATGTCCTGGAGACTGGAGGCGTCTGTGTCGTCCCCTCCGCTGCTGCCACTGTTCCTAAAGGCGATGCTTCCTATAAAGGGGTACACACTTCCTGTTAACAATTCCCTGATGTTATAATAAGGGAGTTGTGGGTCTTGTCTTTCAGGTTTGGTGATGCACTGTCCCTCCATGGCTTTGTTTCTTTGATAATACTTTGAAAACTTATTAAAGATGATGGTGATGGGAAGAGCCACCACTAACAGGCCACAGACAATACACAAGGTGGCCACTATCTTCCCTGCCAGTGTCACAGGGCAGGTGTCCCCATAGCCGACTGTGGTCATGGTGATTGTGGCCCACCACCAACCTGAAGGTATAGTCCCCAAATCTGTGTCCTTCTCTTCCTTCTCTGCAAAGTAGATGAGGGCAGAAAAGATGGAGATTCCCACTGAGAGGAAGAGAAGGAGCAGGCCCACCTCCTGGTAGCTGTGGCGGACGGTAGCACCCAGAGCTCGCAGTCCGATGGAATGGCGAGCCAGTTTGAGGATTCTGAGAACCCTCATGAGGCGCAGAACCTGCACCACTTTCCCCACGTTTTCTATGTCCTCGTTCTCCTCTGCGCTCTCCTCATCAGCTGTCTCCAGAGCTAAAGTGGCATAAAATGGCAAAATCGAAGCAGCATCAATTATGTTTAAGGGGTTCCCGAGGAACTTCCTTCGAGAAGGTGCAACAATAAACCTGATGATGAACTCTGCGGAGAAGCAGGCGATGCATACCTCCTCCAGTCTAGTGAGTACAGGGTCCTCGATGGGTTTGTCATTGTCGTCCACACGCTGAAACTCTGGCATGCTGTGAACACACATGGCAACAATGGAGGTCAACACCATGCTGAGGGAAGCCACAGCAATGATCTTTGAGGCTCTTGAGTGTCCTGGATCCTCCAGTCTGAGCCACACGTAGCTCCGAACTTCTGCACACCAGGCACCTTTGAACTTGGCGAGGTCTTTATCGAGAGCAGAGAGCTCCTCGAATGAGGAGTCAAAGCTTGGCTCCTGCTGGTCTTCGCTCCTGATGTCCCAGTCTCTGTCCTCAATGTACTCCTTCCTCTCGTGGTACCAGTTGCTGCAGCAGGGGCTGAGGTGGAGCTCCTTGATGCCCCAGTACTCGATCTCCTGGCTGAAGGAAAAGACACACAGGTCCTCCATGATGTGGATTTGTCCCGTGTGGTAAAAGTTGAGCACACAGAGGAAAACCCGGGGATTCCTGTCAAAGTAGTACTCCTTCTCAGCCGGGCTATAGTCATCGCACAGCTCCAAGATTGCTGCCTCGCTCTGGCAGCGCAGCAAACGAGCCAGGCGTGTGTGAGGAAAGCGGAGCACCATATGTGGATCCACTTCATGTCGTACCCCTCCCACATTGAGATGGACCTGGTCCTCCTCATAACCACGCCGGTGGAGGATATGGCCATACCCCATGTTCCTGAAGACACGATTAAAGTGAAATCAGTTCATTTTAGTAGATATTTTTTATGACAACTAAAATGTCCCCAAGGAGTCTCCAAGCCAGGACTAAGTGGTACATTTATATGGATGGTTTCTATCAAGACACATTTGACTGCACTGTTTGTAGAATACATTAGTCATCTGAAGGGGGGGGGGGGGAA
>VUQI01035005.1:10956-25302 GCA_015106735.1 Paratilapia polleni
TTTTTTTTAAAATTTTTTTTTTTTTTTTTTTTTTTTTATATATATATATATACAGTATACATAGGAGGGCTTGAAAGAGAAAAAACAGATTGGAGCTAAAATGTAATATCCTCTACATTTAGAAGGTTGGTGTGCTCCAATAACAGTCTGAGACTTTTTTGGGGGGGTGGGTGGGAACTAAATTTGTTGGCTTGTATACACACTCATTTAACCAAAACTATCTTGGTTTTGGCTACTGTCTTTCTCTCCTATGCTATTATACTAAGAATACCCTCATTCTGCAGGGGGCTTGGATCAAAATGACAGCATATATTTGCAAGTAACATCATACTAAATTGATTCCAGGCAAAACCATTCACTTTTGAAACATTTTTTCCATGCCCCATCCAATGGTAAAAAAAATCCCGGTGCCTGCAAGGATATGAGTTATGTTAGCATTTAGAGTTTCAACATCACAAGTTGGCTGCATTACATAAACGAGTACATGGCCATTCTACAGTATTGTTTGGTCTGTAATTTTAGTCCATTGTTAGATGGTTGTTAGGTGTCATGAACCGGCTCAAAGTTCAGACAAATATATCGAGACTACACAGATAAAGGAGTTTTGAAAAACAAAATTTATTTAATTAAATTAAACTCAAAAGAAATGTGAAGTAGCTAGATCAGTCATGTGGTGAGTATGTGAATGCAGGTATGTGGTAAAGGTCTTTAAAATAAAGAAAGTTAAAGTTAAACCAAAACCAAACAAACCACACTCCACCAAGGCCTTTTTAAACAATTAGCCCAATGCCACCAGGTGTGCTTCCTCTCAAGACCCGCCTCTCACACTCTGCCATCTTCTACACAAAAGCAGAATGAGGAAGGACAGAGCAGACAGAATGGGAGGGGTCATTACATTAGGTAACATGATGACATCATAATATGTCTTGCATAATGAAATTTTTGTAGATATAAATTAGATGTTACTGTTGTGAAATAAAAATCATACTATGCTTTTATAAGGTGTTGTAGATGCTTAAACGCAAAAAGTGGTCATTTTAGCACCGTTTATAGGTGGTTGCTAGGCAACATGATGATGTCATAATATATCATGCATAATTCAAGTTTTGTGGATATAAATTACATGCTACTATGCTTTTATGAGGTGTTGTAAATGCATAAATGATACACAGTTTTCATTTTAGCCCAGTTGTAGGTGGTTGCTAGGCAACATGATGACATCATAGTACACCATTCATAATGAAGAGTATCATGGATATAAATTAGATGTTATAGTCATGAAATTAAAATCATATGATGCTTTTATAAGGTATTATAGGTGCTTAAATGCTACAAATGGGTCATTTTAGCCCACTGGTAGGTGATTGCTAGGCAACATGATGACATCATAATATCTGATATAGATAAGAACCTTCAGGGGCCTCAGATGTACCCGTGTGCCAATTTTGGTTGCCTAACTCCTGGTTGTGTAGGAGGAGTTTGCAAACAAACAAGTAAGATTACAACAACATTAACTGCTGCTGTGCAGTAATCACATTGTGGTTTAGATATATTTATGTCAAACACTCAGTGCTTCTTTTCTGTATTCCCATCCTGTAACTTTCAATAGTAATGCTATGAGTGTAGCTCTTGTGCTGACCATTCATTTCTCTTGGCTGGTTTGCCAGGTTGAAAGCGGATGAAAACTGCTGAATTTTTCTGAAACCTTACTTTTCCTCTTGTGCCACTAGAAAGCTGATTTTGTTAGTTACACTAAGCTTAACTAAGATGAAAAACATGATTAACATCATTCCTGCTAAACATCAGAATATTAGGATTGCCACTGTAAACATGAAAAATGCATCAAATTCAAAGTGCTAGATAGTTTTGTTGCCAACTTTCTTGCTAATTTTTTGTCCCAAAAGACGACACAACATTTTTATTTATTTATGTTTTTTATTTATGTTTTTTTGACATCATGATCTACTCTAGATGTTCTAATTTATACTTTTGGGCAGATTTTAGTCCCTTGAAAATAATCAGCAGGACATTTATGTAAAGCTTCATATATTTCCTTGCATGACTCTACACTAATTATCTGGTTTCCTTGAAATAGAAGGAAAAAAGCACAGAGCCTGCTTTGAAGTCAGTGAAACAAACCAGTCACAAAAATCCAGTATTTTCAACTGTATGCTATGAAATGTTTTATTTATCCACAAATTATTAAAGATAATAAAGTGAAGATTGATAGACTGTATTACAAGGCACTGCATGTAATTACTCTTAACTAGCTTGACAGCATTTAATCATATTGTCTGTGGTTTGATACTACTTCCAACAGTGTCCTGTTCTTTTCAAACGAATTGCATGTGACTGATAATAGATGAGGTTTCAGTTCAATACAAGGAGGAATTGACTGTCCATCAAGGACATGCAAATCTATGACTTAACCAGGGATTAAAAAAGTGCAATGTCAGCAGAGCCTGTATTTCCAGACACTTGATATGTGTGTTAATATTGAGCTGGCACTGTTTGAAAAACATCAGAATGGCTGTGTGATTTCTATGCGAGTGGATAACCAGTCATTTTCCTATTATTTGCCTTTGACATGACTGTTGCTTTCATGGATGGCTAAGTCTCCTTGACAGCTGAAGGCACTGAGGTTTCACTCAACTTTTAGTGACTCGGGGAGCCAAAACTGTGATTTTCCAGTAAAATCTTTGGCAGGTTAGTACTTCGGATGTCCTAGAGATGTCAGATCATAAAATTCAGTCTGTTATTTTAATAGCTTAACTCGCTCTTTTTTATACCTTTCTTTGTCTCCATGTGCTGTAATTTATGCACAGTTGATGTTCAGGAAACCACTGCAGTGTCAAATATCTACACAAGAATAGAAAGACTAATAGAAAGACAGATTTCATGTGCATTCAGGCCAAAAGATTGTGGTTCTAAGTCTTGGGCAATAAGAGTGTCTTCCCGAAAGAAGCAAACCATAACACTGCACATATCAGATACCTTATTGTCATCATCTTCAATAAAAGGCTTCATTCAGTGCTCAGTGGTCATGATTATGGGCTGCTGGGGCAGCTGACTAGCAAGGAACATGTGTACATAAACAGAAAGAAAAGGCTATGTAGGGCAGAATGGCCTCAGTGCTGTCTATACATGTAGAGTTTGTTTATCCAACATGCTGTAATGTTATGAGAACTGCTGCTTGAGCCCTAGTTACAAGTTGTAATGTAAATAGTGATGTGTATGGAAAAGGAACACTGTTTAAAGCTTACCATATGTTCTAATAATTTGACCCGCTGATTGTGAATACTGGATGTCTCTTTAAAGATGAATATTACTGTAGTTCTCATCTGGTTTTCCTCTGATAGAGTACATTTGCAGAGTGAGCAAAAGATATTTTCTTCATGTTGTAGAAAAATCTTGTTTTGTTTTTTGTTTTTTTACTTTTTTATTAACATTTCCATAGCTTAGTTGCATAGCATTCCCAGTTCCATAGCTCCCAACTTCCATTTCATATTTAGTACTTACAGCCATGTGAAAACGAAACTAAGTTCATCCCATGATTCAATAGCTTGCAGAACCTTTAGTAGCAATAACTTGAAGTAACTGTTTTCTGTATGACTTTTTGTTTTCTGTATGTGGAGGAATTTTGGCCCACTCTTCTTTACAACGTTGCTTAAGTTGATTGAGGTTTGCAGGGATTCCTTTATGCACAGCTCTCTTAAGGCCCTGTCACAGTATTTCAATCAGGTTGAGGTCTGGACTTTGACTGGGCCATCACAACACCTTGATTCTTTTCAGTTATTGATGTGCTTGGGATCATTGTCCTGTTACATGACTCAGTTTCCACCAAGCTTTAGCTGTCAGACAGATGGCCTCACATTTGGCTGTAGACTCTAGGGTTCTATGGCTGCAAAACAAGCCCAAATCATCATTGGTATGAGGTGTTTGTGCTGATATGCTGTGTTTTGCTTTCGACAAATGTGGTGCTGTGCATTATGGCCAAACATTTCCACTTTGGCCTCGCTTGTCCAAAGGACATTGTTCCAGAAGTCTTGTGGTTTGTTCAGATCCAGCTTTTCAAACCTAAGTCGTGCTGCCATGTTCTTTTTAGAGCGAACAGGCTTTCTCGTGGCAACCCTTCCAAACAACCCATACTTGCTCCGTCTTTTTTAATTGTACTGTCATGAACTTTTAACATACTAACTGAGGCCTGTAGAGTCTGAGATGTAGCTCCTGGATTTTTTGCAATTTCTCTGAGCACTGTATGGTCTGATTTTGGGGTGAATTTACTGGTATGTCCACTCCTGGAAAGATTGTGGCATTGTGTTAACATAGACCTGAATGTTCCAGACTGCCAAAACCTCTGCTTTTATAGAGATGGTCACACTTGATGATCAGTTAATCATGTGCATTTGATTAGCAGCACCTGGCTGATACTTACCCTCTTAATTCCCTCGGGAGCAGTAAGGGTATACTTAGTTTTTTACAGGACTGCATGGAGTCTTTTTCACAAGACTGTACACGGTCAACCAGGAAAGCAAAAAGGTCTTAATATCATAATACAAGAAAGAAAGCATAACTATGCCTAAGTTTGGTAAATGTCCAGTTCATAAACCTGGTTTTCAACCTGCCTAGAATTTAGGACCAAGCTTAGTAAAGACCAGCTTGTGCAACTGTTCCCTAGGCTCGCCACACCCAACCACACAACTTGAGCTGATCAGTGCCCCTCTAACTCAGTGGTCCATTCATGTATAAATGTAGCTCCATGAATGAAGTTAACTGTGAATGAAAGCTCTCAGGTCCCAGGTCTTTATCTCTACCATCTCCCCTCTCTCAGTGGTAAAAAAAAAACCCCAAAAAACATACAGTGAATATATTGTGTAGTGGGGTACATACTTTTGCCCCATTTCATAAATTTAAAATGTATGAAATTGGTCTAAATGAATAATCAGTGGAAATATATGTCAGATGTCACACATGTTATTCTGGAAGTGTGCTCTTAAAGCTGTGGGTTGGGCTGCAGCCTGCAGGTCTGTTTCAAATGGGAGCCTATAAATACATAGGACTACTACTGCTCATGTACCCGACCTAGAGCAACATGTAGGCAACAATGCTTTAACTTTATTTATTACTTAAACTGTAATAGTAATTAGAAATGAGGTGAAACAGCAGAATCTTACAAAAACAAAACAAACAAAAAAAATAAATAAACATTTGCAGCTTTTATAACTATGGTACAAAATATGTTTGTTTTGATTTAGAAGTGGAGCTCTACTTCTTGATACCTGCTTTCCTTTTTCTGGAGCCTATCCCAGCAGTCACAGGGCGAGAGCAGGGTACATTATGCAGGGCACTGGTAACTTAATCAATTATTTACACATACAAATCATTGAGAATGAAACAGTCTGAATTTATTTTACTTCCAGCAAAAATCCAAATATGATTTTCTCTGGAGAATCACACATTTCTGGTGTATTAAGTGTATTCTTATAATTGGGTGTGGGCTTGTATACATGTTTTGTTGAGTTTTGTTAAGTTTGTTGTGCTCCATGGAGGTGAACTTATTTCTTTAAATTAATTTACAATTCTGCTTAATTTTATTATCAAAAGGTATAGAACATACTTAAATGCAATTAAACAAAAATAAGAATCTTAGTTTTTATCTTCATTTTCGAAGATTCATGTGCAACATTGTTACTCTGGACAGTTCACGTTGACATAACACACTTTTACAGTTTTAAATGGAACTACTTTCTACAAAAGAAATAGTCCCTGTTTCTCCATTCTACGGTATTATCCATGACCCCAGCTGCAATGTATAAGGGCACCTCCAGCTCAGAAGTATTTTTCTTTCTTTCTTTCTTTCTTTCTTTCTTTCTTCCTTTCTTTCTCTTATCACAAATCACAAATCACATGGTATTTTTAAGGTTCATGTCAGTTGCCAAATGCTACAGCATACACGGGGCCTGGCTTCATCAAAATCCAGGCCTACTTTTTGCCTTTTTCCTGGGGCATCAATCATTTTGAATCAAAGATGTCTACATTTTGTTTTTGTTTGTAATTCCATGACTCGGGCACGCCAGTAGGGTGCAAGTTTCTCATTTTGTGAGAAACAAGAACATGTTTCATACAAAATGGAACAAGAGCATGACTGCTGCTTATAGAAAAAATGAAAATGGTCTTTGTGTGGAGGGTTTGCAAAAAAAAAAAAGCCTTAAAAAAAGGTTCCCTCTGAAACAAGTGTGTGAAAGTGTTTTTCTATGATATTGATTATAGATGCCCTAAAATCCACTTTAAAGTAGAAGTTGCATCTTGATATGATGGCTCGTGGTCATAAAAAATAGTTTATTATTTAAAGCACACAAATGTTACTTTTTAGTTAATATTTTTCTTTAAATTTTGTGGCACTTTTGTGTTGTGCCACAAAAAAAAAAAAATTTAGCTCAAGAATACATTAACCTTGCTTTTTTTCCAACTCATCAAATGCACACGCAGTCCCCCTGAACACACTGGCCTTTGGGGACATGACAGAATTGATGGCCTCCTTAGGATTTGCGCGTGCATACTTATGTGTGTGAATTGTGTTCCTTTGAAGTTCTGAAGTCCGCCCACCTCTCTATGGCCCTATATTGTGCTCAACAGCTCCATTTGTCCCACCTTAATCCCCTGACGTAAACTTGCATAAATCATGCTGAGTTGTTTCTAAACGTGGGCAAGCTGGAAAACTCTGTCTCTGTCTCTGTTTCGTTCTGGTTCAGCTCTCATTGTGAGTTTAAGGGCTTCTGGATATTTAGCTGACCATGCTAATGATTACTGCAAAGTACAAAATATCTTTTTGGTGTGGTTATTCTCTTACAGGAGCTCTTGCAGTATTTAGCAAACCTAAATTAGGTAAATGTCCCCTAACATGGAGATATGAAAACATGCGTTTTTGGGGTTTTTTTTTGTTGTTTTGTTTTTTTTTGTTTTTCTGTTTAAACACCAGAAATTTTAGCCTGTAGCTAAAAAAAAAAAGTCTTTACAAGAACACAATGCCCATGGGACAAAAACCCCCTTTGTTCTTTTTAGAGAGACTAAGCACACAAAATTCACTCATTCACAATTCTTTTCTAAGTTAAGGTTTTACTGTACCAGATCATGTGCAAACATTGCAGTAGTCCCTCCTTAGTCCTTTTTCTATGGCTGTAGCATATTGTGACATTGCTCTAACCATCATTCAGTCCAAGTCTTTGGGCAGCATCATGACACCCATAGTGCATCTCAGCTAACCTCTCTCTATCGGTGGCTCTAGGCCAGATTAAAGTGCTGGGGCTCATTGTTTACACAGCTCTGTGGTGCCACGGCTGAGCAGGCCCAAACAATGGACCCCTGCTCCCTTTTGTCAGAGTGAGAGGAAGAATGGAGACCTCTTGACATGGCAACCTGAAGCCTCAATGCCCCTACTTCACCTAGCTGAGAGGGTCACAACGAGAAAGAGAGGGGGAAAAAAGGAGAAGAGGGGAAGTTAGAGATAAGGAAGGAGGAGAGAGATGAAAATGGACGGGGGAGAAAAGAGATGTAATATGGAGGGGGGGTGAAGATTAATCAAGAATGGAGGAAGAAAGATCAAAATAAAGGATGTAAAGATATGGGAAGAGGAGAGGCAATGGGAGTGGAAGTGGAAAGGAGATATATAACTATTGAGTTGAAGGATTTGACAAAAGATGTAACAACTAATAGAGTTGTTGCTTGCACTTCTACTGTCCTGTCGACCTATAGAAAGTTTGACTGGCTTATTTTAAGCTTGAAATAGCTCATCATTTACTTTCAAAACAGCACAGTTATCATTTTCTATTTGTTCGTCGCAGGTCACTTTCTTGGGAACAACACAGTTATTGATGTGCTTCGTCACCAGGGATACGAGGTGGCGCACACCCCTGCTGGGCAGCCCATAAACAGGTAAGTTCCCTTAAATAAATGTAATGTCCTTGTCATAATCATCATCACGCTGTGACACATTTAATGGACAGGACTTTGAGACAACCACAGATTTCCGCTTCAGTTTCTCAGTTTTCATGCTGTATTTTCATAGCATTTTACTTTTATGCAAGACATTTATGAAAATGACAAAAGGTTGAAGAATAATTCCAACACCGCCTTTAGATGTCATTTGTAGATTTTTTTTAGTTTTAAAACTGTTTTCAGTCATGTCTCTCCCTCTGTGGGGTTTTTGCAAGTCTTCTCCTGTTTCAACTTAGATTGAACTGGGAGATAAGTCTCACAAATTCCCCACTGGCCACCAATGAAGTGGTGTTGAAAAGGCCAACTTAAGTAGGGTTCTCACCTCCTGCTGTGAAGCATGTAGTGCAGTCTACCTTGGCACACTGAGGGTGGTTATCTCAGTTTAAATCTGTGTTCTTGTTCCTGTGTCTGAGTGAATGAAGGGGTAATCCAACTTTCTCACACACAGCCCCTGTGTTTGATACGGCATTATGAGCCTGAGATGAACCCGCATCTCGTCTGTTCATACAGTACCTTAATACTGTCATGAGCGAACAGATAGCCTGGGTTATACCCATATGTTGTAGTTTATTATTAGACTACCTGTTAATATATTTGACATCGCATTTGTTCAGGTTTAAGTGCATTTACTCTCTTTGTTACCAGTGTGGGTTTATTCATGGTAATTGTGTTGTTTTGAAAGGGAAATTAGTGTAAAATAGTTTATCAGAAATGCTTTTAATCACAAGAAAAGAATTTGGGTTTTCTTGTCATACTTCCCAACTTGCCATTAGTTTTTCAAGAAAATCCAGGAAATGTTTGCTATTAGGCCATGTTTTGGTTCTTGGACCATCAAAGGTATCCTATTCCTACATTACAGGAATTCCTCCTCTCCAAAAGTATAGTTCACCTGCTTGTTCCTGGTTGTTAAAATTTAAGTAAATATTTCTCTGGCATTAACTTTTGATCACAATCAAAAACACACTTTAAATTGTCATCTAAAAGTTTTGTTTGGCGGGCTCTTTAACTGGACTGTCAGCTGGGATATACAGAAACACTGTAGCGTGCTTTCAGTACTCTGCCGCGACTCTGCCGCAAGAATATGATGTCAAGTTTCAGTTACGTCACAGGAAAATGTGGTATTTATTTTTCTTTTATACAAATGATTTTGCCTGTGACAATAAAGCAAACTTTATACACAAACAATCTAACGATGATAAGGAATTTGCAGCTCCCATTAACATTTTTACCCTTGATTTATTGATAAAGTTGCACAGAAAAGATAAACTGTGATCACAGTCCCTGACTTTTTAATGTAAAAGCCACTTGCAACAAACCTCTTCAAAAGCATCATATCCTACTGTCATGTGCATCCTCTAGGAGATCATCATCTGGACCTGTCTCACCAGAGCTGGAGGACCATTACGATGAGTCGCCTCAACTGGAGCCTTTCTTACATGAGCTTCCCCACAAAGAGGAGGGTCAGGGGCGTCCTCTGGAGGACGATCTGTTACCCCACATGCTTCTGCCACCAGATAGCCTGGAGGTGCTGGAGAAATCAGAGAGAAAAATGCTAAAGAAAAAGAGGAGGAATAAGCAGAAAAAACAGCGTCACAGGCATTTTAACGACCTCTGGGTTCGGATAGAGGAGAGGTAAGAAGACAGAAAGGGGGGTAAAGAGATGAAGATCTTTCTTCCCTACATATGTGTCATCAGTGACTTGAGATGAAAGGCCAGAGGTGAAATAAAAGAATATAATAGTAAAAACTCAAAGAGTAAAGCTAGAGGGGATGTGAGGGAAGATTGGAAATGTGTGATTCACACTTGTCTATAGAATATAAGTGACACATCCTGGTGCGGTGCTGCAGGCTCAAATAGCCACCGTATCACATCACCACACACTTTACGCAGTTTGCATAAACCTCAGCACATATACACAAGTGCCCTGCAGTGGCATATGAGTCCTGACTAGTTCCAAGCTAGTATAAGTGTCTTGGTTATGAAAACAGCAACCTGGGAATTCCTACCAAGTATCAGGATTTGGTCTCACAGTAGCTCGAGGCAGGGACTCACAGGACAACACAATAAGATCACCTTTCAGACAAAAAGGAGCCTTCTGCACAAGGTGTGGTCTGCCATGTGGAAGCGTCTCTCAGTTTGTTGTACTGGCAAAACACTGTTTTCACCATTGTGTAGGAAGCAATATGGTTAATATGACACTCCATACATCCTTTTTCTAAACTCACGTCCGGCTAGGAGTTGGAGGCCACCCCGGCATGCATTAGTGAAAGGCTGCAGTCGCGATCACAATGCCAACACATATAACTAGTCCTACCCTATTCAGTCACACATATGGGGAATTTAGGGTTTTCAGTTTCACTGGTCTTGCATAATTTTAGGTTGTGGAAGAATCTCAAAGCAACTGAAGGAGAAGAGAAAGAGGACATCATGGAGTATTGACACAAAGCAGAGAGAAATTTCATACTACATTTTCTCATCTTCTGGGAAAAATGCTCTGAAACGGGCACATTAATATGTAAATAAAATTACACTGAAATCTAAATATTTGCATTTTAACTATAAATAGTACTATCAGAAAATGCAGTTTAGCCACAGATACAAATTGAATCTTTTCATTATGACCTCTCAGAATCTTTATTGAAACTGACAGCATGTGTGTGACTAGCTAATATTAACATTATTCAGATGGAGATCTGGACACAGGGGCAATGATGCTACTGTTAACTTATGTCATGTTTACATTCCTGTCATGTCTGCATTAACAGCTGTAATTCTGATATTTATTCCATCTCCGTATGTGTTGATGTTAGATTTTTTACACTCCTACTTCCCATGGGTTGCTTGTTTGCATAAATCAGTTAACAAAAGTCTCTGTGATTGTTGCTGTATGGTGCTTGCATGCTCACATGGCTTTCCTGTGGGTGTACACTTTTTCTCCCTCAGCACAAAGACATGCAGATGAGGTGTTTTTTTTAAAGTGGAAACTTGTTCAGGATGGAAACATCCTGCTAAGATAGTCAGCAGTTCTGCTGTATATTAACTGTGTGCACGGATCTAAATCATTTGTGTCTTCTATATTAAAACATGACAAGATGGATAGGAACTGCACAGTATATTATACATTGTTTTTGTGCACCACCAACTTCACATTTTCTTAGAGCCATTGTGTATATAATAGCACCTGATTTGTAGTCTGATAAGTTTAAGAGCCCTGAGTCGAGTCTTGCAGCAGTGTGTGAGAAACAATGACTGAAGTAATCAGAAGAAATTAGAAAAAAAAAATCTGGAAAAAAGAAATTGTTTAAGTCTTCAATCATGTTCATTATTTCTAAATTATGAACATTGTTATGATTTTTAATTCACAGATTAAATGATTATAAATAATTTGTTGCAGGTAAGAGTTTGTAAAATTGAACCTCTGCTAGACTCTGCCCATAACCATGTAGGGATTTTTATTTCAATATTCAGCATGCACTAGTCGAAATTAGTGATGGAAAAGAAAAATCCAACCAAGTAGCGTCACTTCTTCATGAGAACAGAGGAGGTTTGTGAACATTTGTGTACATTATGTCTGCAGAAATGTTTTCTCTAATTCTGCAAGACCCTGTATTTTGAACAGAAAGGAAACAGACTGTTTGTGTATGTATGTTACAAAGTGTACTCGGTGCACGTCCTTGTATATTTTAATGTCTGAAAAGGTGACCGAGTAAGAGAAAGAGAGGCAATCCAAAAAACAACAGCAACTGCCGTCCCACAGTCCTCTGTTGTGTTTGATGCATGGCCACACAGTGATGTGTCACACCTGGTTTCCTTACGCCTCTTCAGGCCCTCAAAACTAAATAAACCTGCTTCATAACTTCCTTAAAAACTCTCTACTCATTTAAAAATGTCCTCCAAAAGTTTGTAGAAACTTTAAGGAAATAAATCTTACTAAAGGGTGTGTTTTAAATTATCTGATGCCTGCTTGGTCTTGAAAAATCTACGACATTAAAAAGGTATTAAAGCCTAGAACTACAGGCTGTAAAGCCTTAGTTCAAGACCAAGGAACATTGGCATCCAGCTGAGGTTAAATTAGCATTTGGAAATGTTTGACTAAAGATTGTTTAATGTGCTAACACGATTTTGTTTGATTCTGGATAGGACTTTTAATTCTGAAACAGCAAAAAATATGGTCACTAAACATTATTTTAATCTATTTGGAAACTACTTTGCAGAACTTGTCACTGGCATCTATTGTCTGCACTGTGTCTCCCACACAGTATTTTGGACATGTTATTTTGTCTACGACTGAACACTTACAGCTGTGCTGCTGTCATGCAAACTGAAGTTCATTGGTCCACTATAATCCCCCATTAGCAACTGTCTACACGCATGTCGGACAAACTAGGATGAGGATGGGTAACGGAAATTTGGGGCAAAGTGAAATTATGTTAGGAGTGTTTTTATATATCTTTTTCAGTAAGATGGAAATGCTATCTTGCCTGTGTGGTTTGCACCGCCTCCATGCAGTCGAAACCTCAGAAACACCTCAGTCTGTGTATCTAACATTAGAGCAGAGGAAAACATAATTTGGGGAGAGAAGGAAAAGTGAGAAAGGGCATAATAGCTTTCAGGTGGATTGGCAGTTGGTTTACAGTCATGTGATGATCAGTGATTTGCACGCCTACAAGTTCTGTAAGAGAACTTTTCCTTTTTGGCTTTCATCATCATTAATATTTCCATTGTTGACTTACTGCAGTCTGCATATTTTCTCTGGCAACTGTGGACAATGTGTGGATGTGGAGAGAGGCCTGCTTTCCTGCTGATTGTACGATTTCCCCTTCAGTCCCGAAGAATTGTACAGTGCAGAAACAAAGCAAAATGCTTCTTGTTTAAAAAAATAAATTAAGGAAAGGTCTGGAATTAATAAGACCCTACCCAGATTTTAGTAACTCCAGAACATAGGGAGCATTTTTAGTTGAGCTCAGAAACTTATTCCCCAAAGATGTTTGCACTGTCAGTCCTGTTAAATTGCAAATTAGGAACCAGTGCAGCCCTGCGACAGACTGGCGATCTGTCCAGGGTGTACCCCACCTCTCGCCCTATGGCAGCTGGGATAGGACCCTGAATAGGATAAGCGGAAGAAAATGGATGGATGGATGGAACCATTGCTTGTAGTAAAATTATGGCGTAGTGTTTTTTTTCTATAATAAAAAGAGTGAAAAATCAATGAATGTAAATAAAAATTAATGTCAAGGCTGTGAGGGTGGGTTAATTGTGTAAGCAAACAACCCTTCAATTGATTTTATTTCTATTCAGATTTTGCTAAATCCTGATTGGTGCTCACATGCCGTTGCATTTTTATGAGGGGCGTTCATTAAAGATTTCCCCTGACCAACGTCTGTTTACCATAGAAGGCTGAAATTTCACATGATAATGATACACATCTCTATAGGTCACATGATTATTTTCAGTCCAGAATTCACGTTTTTTTCCTGGGCGACCACAGTCTGCCATTGATGAGGACACCATCCGTCAAGTGGAGGCTGCCATTTTGGAAGATCGGCGTATAACTGTTCGTCAACTAGCCCAAGAGGTCAAGATCAGCATTGGGTCTGTGGAAAAAATCATTCATGACCATTTGCACATGCAAAAGATGTCTGCCCGATGGATTCCCCAGTTGCTAACACCTTTCCAAAAGTAGGAACATGTCAACTGTTCAAAGGCTCTTTTGGCTATGTGCCAAGAAAACCAGGATGATTTTTTTGACAGACTAATTATGCAGGATGAAACATGGGTCTATCACTACAATCCAGAGAGTTAAGTCCAATCGAAGCAATGGAAGCACTTGGACTCACCACCTCCAAAGAAGGCTCATGTTCAACCCTCAACAGGAAAGGTCATGCTCACAGTCTTTTGGGACCAGCAGGGAGTAGTGATGATGGACTTCCTACCAAAGGGTACCACAATTACTGGGACAGACTATGCTTCACTACTGCAGAAATTGAGGGAAGCTATCAAAACCAAGAGGTGTGGTATGTTGACCAAAGGTGTCTGCCTGCTGCAAGACAATGCCCCGGTTCACACCTCGCATGTTGCCATTAAGGAAGCATGGTCCTGTGGCTATGAAATCCTTCCTCATCCCCCTTACGCTCCAGACCTTGCACCATCTGACTTCCACCTCTTTCCAACAATGAAGTTATTTTTGAAGGGGAAACTTCTCCCAGATGATAAAACGCTTATTTCCGAAGTCAAGTCTTGGCTTTTGATGCAACCTGCAGACTTCTACAAGCGAGGTCTCCATAGCAGCATAAAACGATGGGAGAAGTGTGTGACCCTTGGGGGTACCTGTGTGGAGAAAGACTAATAACT
>VUQI01035007.1:6948-18918 GCA_015106735.1 Paratilapia polleni
TAAAAATTACCCACTAGCACCTCTTTAGCTAAGAATATGTCCTCAGAAAATAAAGAGAAGTTCATGATTTGAAGATCACAAATTAAAAAAAGTGCGTTCTGAGAGAAGGAAAGTGGCAGTATGAAAGGAAATCTACACGTACTGCTTACAAAAAGAGGCCCTTCCTTTCCAACCGATGGTTAAAGTATTGAAAATAAAAGCGGAGGCCATGACAGGATAAGAAAATTACACTTTTAAATATCAAGCCTTACAAGCTGTGCAAAAACAGTATGTGACCTACAAAAGCATATATATATTTATATATAGTACATTTGAAGCGTATTTACAATTCATATTCACAGACCAAAGGAAAAGAAAGCTCCTAACAAGACATCATGTCTAATACTGCAGTACCGTCGCTTGGAGTAAACAATGCTTCAGCTTTGTCCTCAGAGGAAAACCAGGAGGAAGGATTATTGCTAGAAATATGCACACCTACACTGAAATCTAACACTTTCTTTTAAAATGTCACCAAATCTAGATGTAATTTCATAACTGGCAATCCATTTTTATTTTTGCACTTGAAGTAGCACTGTAAACCGGTGCAAGGTAACCAAAATATCTGAATCATTTTGAGCTATAAACCACTTCCCGAATGAAAACGACCACCTCATGACTCTGTAGAAATATAAGCGGAGTTTTGAAGTTTAACAGAAGACTCTTTGTCCCAAGAGTGATTTTAAAGCGGCTTAAAAACGGTTTCTCTTGTTGTAATAAATCCGTACTCTGTAGACGAACGCATTGGATAAAATCTGTGCTTGCTGCCTTTCTACTGGTTCCCACTATAGAACAAAGATCGTCAAGGTTACCCATTTCCAATCAATTCCAATCTTTTCTCAGATAGGAAACCCTGAAGAACAATGCACACAAAAATAATCAGAAGATGTTTGCTGCTCTGCATTAATTCTTGGGTAAAGGCCTCTATATTGCCACAATCCTTTTGATGTTGGCTTTTCCTTAAAGTGCAATCAGCCAACAGGGAATTCAGTCATACTTTAGCCCAGGGGTGTCCTGGAGAATGAAACAATGTGCTACTGCTTAATGACATTCGTGTGAGTGTCACAATCTGATGGCTCGTCATCTCGAACCGCGTTGACAGAGATCCTCCAGGAGCAGCAGAAAGACGTCGGATAAAAATCCCAAAAAGTTCAGAACTAAGAGAGGAATTTTTTAAAATCTGAATACAGCTTCATGGTACATTCGACAAAGGAGAGGATGTCATAACATGTTTGTCCATGTGGTCTACCCAAGCGTCCGTCCACCTTCACTGTTTGGTCCAGCGAGTGGTGTGCGTTCAGTGCGGCACACACACCGCTCATAAAGAGAGGAATATTATACTACAGTCCATTAAAGGAATCACAGAGGTGTCTGTATCACCATCTTTATGTGTCTGTGTGTCAAGAAGTCACAGTGTTTTTGATTTTTATGATCGCTGTGTGTTTTCATGTATGTGACAAAGTCTGTTTTTCCGCAGGTTGCCAGACTGACATTACTGGCCATGAGTCCAAAAGGGAAGTTTACTCCCCCATCTGGTGGGAGTACAGCACTGCACAGACAAACATCGCCCCGTCTGCTCCACACACTCTAGCGCTGCAGTCGTCTACCATCTCTGAACGGTGATCACAGTGAGACCAATGAGTCTGCCACGATGTTCAGCAGTATTTCTACATGCACAGGAGGGGGAGAGAAGAAAGAAAATGAGATAGGAAAGTGCACAGTGAACACAGTTCACAGTGAAGTGAGGACCTGCAGTGCAACTAACAAGTTTTCCATAAAACAGCTACAAGAATGAGACAGGACAGGTTTAGTCGAGTCTGTCTTAAACAATACTTACATGCCCATATTTACACTGAAACAGTCACTGGTGTCCATCATTTAAAGTGGATGTCTTACCCTTAATTACTGTCCTGTTAAAATTGTGAATGCTCATATCAAACATGGCCAAAGTTTCAAATAATGTGCAAATAATCCCTGTGAAGCAAAAGCTCAGGTTCAGACTGGTCTAAAGGCTATGTTTCAGAGAGTTATTCCTACTCTTGGCTCTGTATGATGTCAGTAAGAGCAGATATCCTTAACATGGTCATCACAGGCACACAGCTCTGGCTGTGAGCACAGAATCCCCACCCACCTGCTGTTCAAATCTTTTGTTTTCAATGGGCAGCCAATCAGAAGAAAACACGAAAGACCAGTGTGGATAAATAATGATCATTTTGAACTGTGAATCTTGCAAAGCAAAGCTAGTACAGTCCAAACAAAAAAATCAAAGACTTGACGTTGAAAGTAATGTGTTTGCAGTATATGAGACAAGAGAGAAAGGGAAGGAGGCTGTTTTTAAAAGAAAGCGTTACAGAAAAAAACAAAAAACATGACCATACCATCTTTTCATATAAATTACAAAGGACTCAGGGATTTATTTGCATTGCCCTGTATTACAGAGACAGGAAGCAGTAAGGTAGAGCATGAGGCATGAATATATACACCATTTTAATCAAGTGCAGACTTAGCTGTAGATTCAACAGTTATGCTGGACAAAGATAACATTTTGGCCTCAGTTTGCTTCTCAGGTGTTCCACCTGGGTTTTAAAAAGGAGTCCAGTATTCAGGCAGATTCGTAGGTATTTACAACATCCAATGATATCAGTCTGAGAACCCTAAAGTGAAGGCATTCATTTTGTCTAAATTTAAAATAAGTTTATAGTTTGATATGGGAAATCTGACATGCATCAAATTTGCAATGTCCAGCTTAAGACAAGACCCTGTCCTCTAAAAACACTGGCTTCAACATTAAATGTTTGAGCGGCTGATAATATAGTTTATGTATACTGTGAATAAAAGAGGACTTCTTAGGTCAGCAGTTAATAATAACCCTTCAAATGCACATATAGACATTTAAGTATTGTTCAAAATAAGACTGAACCTGTTCTTTAACTATTCACACTCTCCCACCCTCTGCACATACCTGATCAGGCCCCATAGGCATGCGTCCCATCACCATTGGGTTCATACCCATCTGCCCACCCATCTGCCCCATGTGACCTCCTCCTCCAC
Organism: Paratilapia polleni; assembly: GCA_015106735.1. Lineage (NCBI taxonomy): Eukaryota > Metazoa > Chordata > Actinopteri > Cichliformes > Cichlidae > Paratilapia > Paratilapia polleni. The sequence continues at coordinate 10,036 of VUQI01035007.1, forward strand.
TGGCTGGCATGCCCCCGTTCATCATCATGCCTCCATACTGTCCCGGATTCCCCTGCTGGCCAAACTGCTGCTGCCCTGGAGGTCCCTGCTGCCCAAACTGCTGCTGAGGGTATGAACTGGTGACAGAAATGAAGAAGAGTTAACCTGTACCTGTTCAACAAGAGAATAACAGAAACTATACTGTCTCTATTTCTCTCCCCAACTGACAGCAAGGTTCAGGGGGAGGGAGTGTGTTATACCTGTTGCGACTCATGCCTCCCTGGGACCAGCCTTTCATATCAGCGCCCTGGTACATGGGACCACCCTGTGGGTGCTGTTGCATCATGGGATTTTGAGGCCCCAGGCGGCTGGGCATCATGGCATTAGGAGGACTTCCACCTGATGGGCCAAAAGAGGGGTCTCCCTGCTGGCCCATCCCTGTGGAGAAATCATCAGGCTTCAACTCGTGTTTCTCTCCACAGAAAACAGATAATAAATTAATTTGATGATGTCCTGCAGCCTGGGAGTGTGTTGCTATCGCTTCAATAGCAGTAATGTTCAGAGACACTTGACAAATGCACTGCCAGCACTTACCACCAGGGAGCAGAAGTATTCTGTCTGGAAACCAGTTAATTAAACTCACCATAGTTCCCACCATAGCCAAACTGGTGGGGACCCGGCTGGCCCATGTTTGGCCCCCCCATAGGATTGTCCATGCCACCAGGAGCTGTGACGTTGGGAGGAGGGCTGAATCCTCCGGCAGCTGCAGCGGCGGCTGCCGCCGCCTGCTGCTGCTGTTGGTGCTGCATCAGCATCATCATGCGCTGCCTCCTCATCTGCATTGTGACCATCTCCCTGCTGCGTTGAGCCATCATCTGAGCATTTAAGAAGCCCGGCTGGACAAGACAAATAGATAATCAGAGAGCTGGAGGAGAACTGTCATGTGACCATGCTGCTGTTATAATGATATTTAGAGCTTTCCAAAAATATACTATAAACAATATAAATAATAAAATGTTAAAATTGATGGGTAAAGTGGATACAATTTGATATTTAAATTTTACTCAACTACAACACTCAATTACATTCATAAAGATGTAGCACTTGAAAATTGCAACAATGGCTTCAAGGCAGGCTGAAAATAATACACTCTCTATAAAATTGCTGTAATTCATCAATGGTTATTGTAATATTTTTGTTCAACCCCACCAATTAAAGCTGAAAGTCTGCACACAGCTAAATTAACAAATATTGTGTCAGTGGTTAAAAAAAAGAAAAAGGACCTAACTGTAAAAAGGGTAATTTATTATAAAGCAGTACCACATTTAAAACATTTAGCTCAGATATGAAAGGTCTGAGCTTGTACACAAACACTCTGCAACTATTGTGTCAATAGTTATATCTATTTGCTTTGTACAAAAACATCTTCAGGTATGTATATCTAGTAATTACTTAAAGTACAACATGCAACTGGAGTCAAATTTAAATGATTTACTCTTAGACGCAACCAAACGGGTTTTTGACATCTACCTGTCCTCCCATGCCAGGTTGCATGCCAGGCCTCATACCAGGGTTGCCACCTGGGTTCTCCATCTTCATGGCCATGCCCTGCCGTGTCTGATTCATGAACTTCAGGGAAAAAAAGAAAATACGGCATAACGTGAGAAAGCAAATGCTAACCTGATCTCTTCTCCCTTCTCACAAATTAATTATATGTAGCTACTAACATGGATGATGATTATTTTGACATCTTAAAAAATGGAAACCTACAGACGGAACTTTTTGTGTAAGAAGAAAATTATGCATCAGACATGACTTGAGCTGCAAGTCTTATATGCTACTCATTCATCCATTTATTTATTTATTTTTGGGGAGCTGGAGCCAATTCCAGTTGACTTTGAGCATGAGGTGGGGTACAACATGGACAGGCTGTCAGTCAAGCACGGGGCCAACGCAGATAGCGAGACAACCATTCACACTAACATTCACATCTATCCAATTTATAATTACCAGTTAACCTAACATGTATGTCTTGATCCTGCAGGAGTAAGCTGCAGCGGGCTCCCCCCCAATTTCAAAATGGACAAAGCCATCCTTATCTAATCCTCTTGGTTAGATAAGGATTACAATATTGGGGCAACTCTGACTCAATTTAATTTTCCTGTAAAATGAATCACGATGGTCATGTGGTCATACCTGTTGTCCCTGCAGTCTCTGTTGCAGCTGGAGCCTCATGGGCTTGTTGGCACTCATCATCCTGGGTCTCATCATGTTGGCACGAGGATGACCCATGCCACCCATTCCACCCATGGCAGGGAAGCTGCCGCCTTGGCCCATTTGTGAGAGCATGGGCCCAAATCCCCCCTGCTGGGCCTGACCCTGCATAGGGTTCCCTCCGTAGCCAGACTGCATAGGCATGGTGGGGGGCCCTGGATAGCCCTGTCCATAGAGAGGCTTCTGGTCGAGTACCATAGAAGGATCCTGCCCTGGAAAAGGTTCCAACTGCTGCTCTGCTCCCTGGGTCTGGAGGAGAGGACAAAAAGACAAGTTTGTCAAACTTCTTCATATAATTGATAAATTTCCAATTGGTTGGCTCTGTAATTATCTTTTTCTAAGCGGCACAGATGGATCCCTCTGGGCTCATCTATTTCCCTTTAGTGAGGGAACAGATTGAACATGGTGAGTCACGACTGAAATATCGAATGCAAAGATGAATGGTGCACTCACTTGCAAGTAATGACATCTTTCTCCTTTTACATTACTTCTAGAGAGGTCTGGAACAGCACAGAGGTGAGTATGTTGTTTGTACATGTCCTTTTATTGTTTTCTAACCTGGCTGACGAGGTCAGGGATGCCTAGAGCTCTGTCAATCTCCTCCAAAGCGATGCCATCTGTATTGTTCAGCAGGGAGTCTAGCTGGTCCAGAAGCGCCCGTTCGTCGCTCTGACCCTCACTGGTGGTGGGAGGCACCAGAAGATCATCCAAGGTGTTGCCAAACTGCCGTCTGCAACATACGCACATGGAAACTCAGCACAAGGCTCAGGATAAAACATAAGAACTGAATAGAGTCCATGAGGGATGTTGCACTGACCTGTTTCCCTCCATACTCATCATTGTGTCTGGCCAGGAGGGAGACTGGTTGGGCTGGCCCTGCTGGCTGAAGGGGCTCATACCCATGCCCATATCAGCAGAACCTCCTAAACCACAAAAACAAAACATGTTTAATTTCATGAACAAGTGTCTAACGTTAAGAAGCTACAAATTATACATTATGTAACCATCAATGGCTAAAACTGGTCATCGGGGTGGATTCATCAAATAAAAATGTGACCATTGCTATAGATGGTATGGTTTATGGATGCTAAAGCCGGTCCGTCAGCTGGTTAACTACTACTTCCAGAAATAAAAGCCTCTAATAGATGGAATGTGATGAAATTTAATAAAAAATATTTAAGTTCCCCCCAGAACTTTAATGCCCTGACTTTTCATCTGATACTATCATACAAACAAAATTTGAATTTGTTTAAAAAATATACATCCTACACACTGCAGATATATACAGATAAAGAAATACAACCTATAAATATACACTATAGATGTTGAACGTAGTATAAGTATACCTGCCAAACAGCAGCATGTGAGCCATGTGAAAATGTTAGCATGCTGATGTTGGCATTTAGGTCACAGAGCACCTAGCATGGCTGTAGACTTTTCGGCTTGCTTTTCCTGTAATTTCACACTTCTGTCTGGTAAATATCTTCACAAAGCTGTGTTTGTGATCATTTCTCTACCATCATCAGCACCTGGGGCCTGTATGACAGACGTACCCATATCCATGAGCTGTTGCTGCAGCATCGACCGTGTGGCTGGTAGGCTGTTGGAGCGGCTGACCATGGGCCCTGACATCACGCCCTTGCCGTTGTTGTTGTACTCCATGCCAGGGCGCATCATGGATGGGTATCCTGCTGAGCCCACGGGACTGGCACTGGTGCGGGGCATACCCCAGTCACCTGAACTACCCATGGGGGATCTCTGGGGACCCATTCCTCTATTCATAGGTCCTGATAGCACATAAACACCAGATGTGCATGTGTCAGTATCACTAAAGTGGTTAAAGAAAGCAGTGTGGCCCAGTTTTAGTCCTCAACATTATAAAGTTATCATGTTGCCAATAAGTTCAAGTAAACTGTAATATAGTCAAGGACCTAAATTGGGGAACACATACCCGAAAAGGGGGAGGCAGAGAAACAGTGAGAGGAAATGTGCTGAGTAAGTAAATTTTGAGCCCCTTAAACACACACCCATGTTTCCTGGGTAGCTGTCTGGGCTGCCCATCATGTTTTCCTGCTTGATAAGCGTGGAGCGTCTACCTGCTCCTCCAGGCCCACCAGGAGGCTTCCCATCCATGGACATGGCCCTCTGGAAGGGCCCCCGAGGTCCTGGACCCATACCTGGACTCCCTGTACAAAACAAGTATATAAAGAATCCCTTTGTGATGTCTGTGTTTCATAAAGTTATAAGTGCATGAGATACAGATAATAAATAATAATGAAAAACTTTCTAAAGCACATGCAAACAACAGTTGAATACTACATAAAAAAATCATCCCTAAACTGGATAAGTGAATAAGAAAATGGATGGACATTTGTCTCTTTTTTTTTTGTTTGTTTTTTTTTATAAAGACAACTTTTGTAAAGCACATAATTTTGTGCACTTTTCCACAGATTCCAGTTCTATATGAGAAGATGAACTCACTCACCTCTTCAGGCTTCCCATCATAATCTTATGAATCATCATTTATTCAGTGAGTGAGGATATAAATGCATTTTTCATAGCATTCAAAAACAACAGCTATGATGAAAAAAACATTTTAACAGCTTTTATCATCAGATGCTGTATGTGAATACAAATCTTTGAATGGTCTAAAATCTAACATTTAGGTTTATTTAGATATTATAGGCCACAGTGTGCTCTTCACTTTTGTATTTTTTGGCTTTGAACCTAAAAGTTGTACTTTCTGCCACTGTTTTGTTATTTTGTATCTTTGCAACACGCAAAATGTTGCAAGGAGGAGCGCAATTCACTACAGCTATGAAGAAAGTTTGGAAAGTAGTCACTTAGACGTAAGAGTTAAAGAAAACTCAGAATAACAGCATATGATGCTGAGACGCTATTTCAGTGGCATTTTATATTGATATCATCGCATATGATATTATAACGCCTGCTCTGCGTGTAACTGCCACTTCTTATAGGATTTGATCCGTAAACCTCTCACCCTGCAGGTTGTCGTCAAGGCAACCCGGGGGTTTGTTTCCTGTGTCGCTGGCCCCTCCACCTCCAGTCTGATCTGCGTAAAAGTCAGAGCTTGAACTCCTCAGTTCTCCCAGGATAGACTCCAGGTTGTGCAACTAAAAAAAAAAAAAAACGATAGTAACCCAAATTAGTCAATAAGACAAGATCAAACATTAACTCTTCATTGAAAGCTAAATGTCAGGTCATGACAATAGTACAGTTGCAGTCAATCTTACGTCATCAGGTGGTTCTGACTTGATCTTGCTCTCAGGATGTTCAGGTCCAGGGCCAGGCCCAGATCCGGGGATACTCCGTGGTGGGCCGCCAGCAGCCCCCGGAGGTCCCTTCCCATCTAGCTCTTCGAGTTTGGGCTTAACATCCACTGGCTCTTTGGAATCATCCTTGTTGAGGAGGTAATGAAGGAGGGCGTGGGTCTTCTCCTTCTTGGGGCTATGTTGCTCTTGTTTAGGGTCTGTGATCAACCCAGGACCTGACCCGGCCCCTGAGCCTCCTGTTCCACCCTCACCGCCGTCCTGCCCCCCAAGCGACACCTTGCCTGTAGCCTCAGCTGTGATCTTAGCTACTTCATCTGGAGTATTTCCATTCTGAAGCAGCTTGTGAAGGATCTTGTGCTTCTCTTGCAGCGAGCCAGTATAGTGACCTGATGACATTGATGCTGACACGCCCCCTGGCCCTGTCGCCTGGCCTGAATTTGCACTGGCTGAAGAGGAGGAGGTAACCCCAGTGGATGAGGGGCTAGTCATGCCTCCCGAAGTATCCTTGCTGTCCGAGCTCGCAGGAGTGTTGCTGCTGGTTGGAGGCGGTGGTACAGGGGGCCCTGCTGGCCCGGTGCCACCTATTCCCAGCTCCTCTGTAGGAGACGTCAGCAACTGCAGCAACTTCTTATGCCCTTTACTGTCTGGCACCCTGCGAGGTGGTTCGGAGCTAGCCGCCCCCGCCTCACTGGTTCCCTCTCCAGACTCTTTAGTCGCCGTAGCTGCCTGGCTATCTGGTCGATCTCCAGAACTCTCAGCCTGAGGATGCTGATGATGGTGGTGATGATGCATGGGGTGGTGATGGTCGCTGGGTCCAGGTGCTAAGCCTCCCGCTGGGCTTTTGGAGCCATCTTGGCCTGGTTTGGCTGGCTGACTGGGCTGAGAAGAAGAGGAGGACGAGTGAATGCTGGGAGAGCTGTCTGGTTTGTGGGCTGGAGAGGGGGAGGTTAGGGTGGAGGGGAGTGAGCTCCCTACTCCTTCACTGATGGCTTGTAGGGCATTTAGGGAGCTACTGGAGAAGGTGGTGGTGCTCCCCCCACTTCCTCCACCGCTGCCAATGCCACTCATAGGTGAATGCAAGCCTGGAACAGAAAAGAGGAGTCATAAATCTCACATTAACATGATCCAACAATGTAGTCAATAAACTAAAAAAATAATGCTGATTACTGGACCCTGACAGACTTACCTCCAGGTGAGAACTGGTTGGAGCCCATCTTTGGGCTCCCTCGGTTCCGAGGTGACATCAGGAGTCCCTGCTGAGGACCGCCCATTCTGGGGCTCCCCGAGGGGCTGGTCATGCCACTGAGCCCAAAACCGCCACTGCTCTGAAATGGGGGCTGCTGCTGGTGCTGCGGCATGCCTTGGCCTGGGTGATTCATGGGACCCATCTGATTCATCTGATTCATGTGCCCCATCTGATTCATCTGCATCATGCGGTTACCCATGCCGCCACCTCCACTTCCTCCTCCACCGTTTCCTCCATACATAGAGCCACCGCCCATCGGACCCATGTGACCCATGTGGCCCTGCTCATTTATGCCGAAGCCCCTGTTCATGCTGCCCATGCCCCCCACACCCATACCACCACCGGTGTTCATTTGGGTATTTGGGTTGGGGCCTCCCATGCCCTGCTGTCGCATCGTGTTTGGCATCATGCTCCCACCTGGTGCTGAGCGGTAACCATTTGGTTCCCTGTGTGGAGAGAGAGTAAAAATCAGCACAAGCTTTGAAAAAAAAAAAACAATGCACATACCTTGAAAGTGCACTGTCTCCGAAAATAACCTCTCAGACTGTAGGCTTGAGATAAATGCACATAAAATACTAGCTCCTCTGCGGATTCTTTTCACTGTTCACAGGACGTCAGCGTATATAAAAGCTACTTCAGCTGGTACTTGAGCTATTTAGGTGGCATGAATGCCTTGGCTGCCTTGCTTGAAGTGCTCTTTTTGTCAGTACAGTAAATGACACATACTTTGCTGAGTTTGAACGCAGTGCGTGTATTTTCAGTTTTCTGACCTCTGTAGTAGGTGAGTGGAGATGAAGCCTTGCGGCTCATTGCTCATAGGGTGACGGTACAGTTTACTCTTGGTCTGGGCTGTGACTGGAGTGCCGTCAGACAGGGAGAAGCGGTACAAGGGCGTCTCTGCGTGACCCTGCAGAAAGGCTGCACAGAAAGATGAAATAAAACACCCTAAAACACTTAACTGACAACACAGGTCATCAATCATTTCCTCTAAGTTAAAACTAACTGTGTGATTACAACAAAGATCAATGTTGTAGCGCTCAGACATTCTTATTCATGACATCAATACCGAGATATTAATGCAGAAGGTGTGCGTATGTGTTTAAAAAGACAAGTCCCATGGAGATTCAGAGTTTCTTTCTTAAAAGATAAGTAGCAACAATAAACTAAAAACAAATACGTCACAGGAAAAAATGTTCACAGCTATAACCAGTGCACTGCAAGATAATTAAATACACAGTTAATTAAATGCAGCCTTTGCCAGCTGATCATTCATTGTGGATTTAACTGAGATGAATTTGCTAAGTTTTAAGTACTTGTTGGTGCATTACCCACCCTCATGGTAGTGGCGTTTGTGCGACCAGGGCTGCCCATCGCTGTGCTGAAGGAACATCTGAATGCACCGCCTCAACAAATCCTCCCAGCCCGGACGCATCGACGCCCGCAGAGAGTTCTGGTCAATCTGAATCAGTTTACCTGCCCGGGGAGGACAGAAGGAGGGCATGTGGAGGGAGGAAACAAGGAGACGCAAGAAGAAAGGGTCAAACCTGTTCATGGGTAAAGAAAGACCATCGCGACCTGTTTGAGCGTCTGTGTTTGTTTAGTGAGTGCGCAGCCCCTCACCTGAGAGTTCATGCCGGGTGTTAAAACTCTCCGTTCTCTCCATGGCTGTCACTCGACGGGCCACACAGATCATACATGACTGAAGGTCTGCAGGTGAAAGGAGATCAGTGTTAGTAATATTTCATATTCACTGCATGTACCTGAGGCTTATTCTTCAGTAAAAAAAAATCCTTAGAAATATTTTTGAGAAGCAGATTGGTTTAAACCAGTTGTAAACAGGTGAATGTGAAAAGGTTTGCACTCTTGAACCCAGGGAGTGTCAGATGGGTGTAGTCACAACCAGCAGTTCAACATTAGTGTCACATTACTATTAAAAACTGTCTTCTTCTATTTTGTCAGAGTTCTGCCGTCTGTTCTGCAACAGTTTTTACTGTTGGATTTTTTTTTTTTTTTTTTTTTTTTTTTTTTCCTTCCCCTTAATTTTTTTTTTTTTTTAAAGAAAAATTTTTTTTTTTTTTTTTTGTTGCCATG
>VUQI01035007.1:28303-38674 GCA_015106735.1 Paratilapia polleni
AAAAACCCTCTTAAAAAAATAAATGTTAAAAAAAAAAAAAAAAAAGGTTAAATCATCCATACTAGAATCTTGTCTTAGGAAGAGGGGGGTTGAGGTGGTGGAAGGAGTTATGGCAGAAAACAGCACTGGTCATATGAGGTTATACTTGCGCCAAAACCAAAACCATGAACAGATTTTACAAATCCGCTGGTTCATGCATTCAGCCAGTTATTTAGAGCCTGATTCATGGTCTCACACCAACAGAGAGGCTACGGAGATGCAGTCTCCCAAAAAGCCAAAAGCAGCGTTGATGACAATATGCAACCTTATGCAAAGGTTGAATGCTGATTGGTTAAAAAGTTTGCTCGAACAGGAAAGGGAACCACAGTAGAGATCACCACGAAGAGGAAGAACTTAGAAAAAGAAAAAAAAGTCCAGACAGAATCAGAAATAGCGGCTGCTGTGGAGAGTTGGTTTCACTCCACTACAAAGAAGTTCTATTATAACTTCTGTCTCCTCAGCAGCAGGTGCTAATCTAAAGAACCTACACCAGCACAAACATAACCAAGAGTAGCCATCCTCAGCGGTCGTTCTGAATATGTTTGACACTGCCCCCCAGGTGAAAGTGCACAGCTACAATATGTAGACGTGGGTATCCAAAGCTCTGAATACGGACTACCCAATGCAACATTATGCTGGGTCCTTCGCCCCTAATCCAGGTGTGACTTCAGTCCTACAATGCTACAATGTACTCAGTGTTACAGAGGTGTTAAGAGGATGGTATACGCCTTTAGAAATGTTTTCTAAGATGGTGGAATAGCTTCAGAAAGCCCCCACCAATTTCTGGTATCATCAATGAGAACAACGAAACAGAAGATCTGACCCTTTACACCCACTTCACCCAGCCATTGTCCAAGTGTGTGGAAATAAGCAAGTCAACATCTTTCTCCTGCCTCAAGCCCTGTTTTTTCGTTCTTTACTTTTCACTCTTAACACTTCTGAATATCCCTCTGTATAATGACTGGCTGCTGTTTATGTGTGATGGCTGTTGCCTTCTGATGTAACTGGACAACATATTCTACATTTCTTTTCTAACCACACTTCCACTCTTTAGAAAAACGGTAATACACATTTATTCTAATGTACCTAGAAACCCAGCATGATTGCAAAGAGGTTAAAGGAAAGTGGGATATAAAATTAGAGTGAAAATTAAGAAAAATACTTCCTCCATGACACAATAGTTAGCCAGAAGAAAATCATATACAATCTTACGTTCATTTAAGTTTATAGTTTCCTAAATCTAGGTTCTAAGTTTGCAACGCGGTTGGACTTTGTGAGAAATCTGCATGTTCTCTCCATGGCTGCAGAGTGTTTACGAAACAGCAGCGGCTTTTTAGGGACAGATAATAGTAGGGCAAAAAAAAAAAAAAAAATGCCCCATCTGACTGAATCCTCATGGGAAAGTCTTCACTTCTGCTGACAGGTGGAGGTTCGAGCACCCATGCAGGCAAGCAGTTCTGAATTTTGATATTGAGTTTGACCTGGTTCTGAACCCTGATCTTGAACTGAGTGATTTCAAGAGGCCATCACCTTCATGCTGATAGTTGACCCACATATTTTTTGGGTCATTAGATGGGTGAGACAGGATGTTCATTCAGGTCAGCACTGCTGTGGCATCACTTGGGCTAAACTCCTGAGGTCTGCTAAAGGACAGTAGCCTGCCAGTGACCCTGGAGCCCAGTGGGAGCATGGCTCACCAGGAACCACAAAGTTTATGGCTTTATGGCAAAACCAGAGGAAACAGCTCACCTCATAAAACAGAAAGCATGCAATCCAGTTGACTAGTAAGAGATCTAATTCACACACAACATTGCTTTCAAAATATCCCCTTGATCTTGGGACAGACCTAAAGAACAGATTATTTAGTCTTGGCAGTGAGAAAGAAGCACATAATCCATTACTGAGAAAATACAGACACCACGCTGACTGATGGGTGGCTACAATCAAAGCAACATTGCTAGGCAACTGTCAAAATCCCCAGATGAACAAGTTCCTGCACATTCTCAAGAGTTCTGAACACAAATTGACAGTAATGAGAGTTTGCTTGTTCTTTTAAACCACAATCCATGCGGCAAAGAGAAAAAAAGATGGATGAGATGGTGGACTATAAACTCCAGAGAGAGATGGAGGTAGGAGAACGCTACTGACTCTAAGTAGATGCTCAGTAGCTGTAATAAGCTGATGGACCCAATACTAGCTGAAATGGGCAGATTTCTTTGTGTAGTTTGTGGGCTTTTTGCATGCTGTAGATTCATCTTTTCTGGGGCCATTTTTTTGTTGCTACTATTTCTGTCCCTTGCACGTACAATGTCCATGTTATAATCTTAATTAGGATGGTCAGCAAAAACTGGATCAGAAGACAAACAAACACCCCGCAATGTATTTGTCTTCTCACTTCAAAGGTCAAACAATCCAGAGGAATCATGTCTGTCTGTCTTTAAGCCAAAGTCCACAAACATAATGTGTGTTAGGGCTGTGCCATATCATACCATCCACATTAATACCAGTATAAATTTTTATGTGACAAAAAAAGTGTTATATTGCAATATCACTGATATAGCATTTACATTCCTATCATGTCTGAGAGTGAGCACCACATCGATTGAACACCTAAAAAGGGAGCTACTTCAACAACCTCCAACAAAGAGCAATAATTTGCAAGATATACAAGGAAACTGTTCCCGGTAAAGGTGGAAACAACAAATTTGTTTCGCCACTTGAGGCAAAAACACACTGTTGATTTCAACCATGCTATGAAGGAGGAGATACTAGCAGCTCTGCGATGTGGGGCCCAAAACTAAACAGATGGCTCCACCAAGCGTCGCTGGAGCACTCAGTAGCTGCACTCCATATGACAGTCGATGGAAATTACTGATGTGGTTGTACGGTGGTAAAGGAGGTCTTTAAGCAACTGGTTCAAAAGCTCGACTCAAGATACAACATCGCAGGTAGAAAATATTTTTCAATTTCAATTTTTTTATGTGACAATACTGTGCAGGCTCCTGAAGAGTTACAAGGTTAAAAGTGTAAAGAAGTTATGTTATACTTTTTACTCAAAATTTCCAGAGGAAACACTACCGAGGCTACTTTTGTCGCCACACAGCATAAGGCATTTGACTTATGCTGTGTCACTACTATTTTACAATAATGCTGCTGCTGCTGGCACCTTGTGGCAATAGATTCAGACTTTGAATTAGGTAGTCTGTCATCAATGACAGTAGCTCATTGGAAAGATGATTGCAAATGCCCTTCATTTTGTTTGCACTAATAAAAGCTGCTGCCTGGAAGCTGCAATCACTGACAAAATACTGTTCAGTATTTTTTTTTTCTATATTGTCAGAAATATCATTATCACAAATTTCCTTGAAATATCGTGATACAATTTTGTCGCCCACCCCTAATGTGTGTCCACACCTTTGATCAACGCTTTGTTAGAGAATTTATGAATGAACTGGAAGAAGATGTTTATGGTGCCTAGAGGATGAATCTGTGATCTTCCTGCTAGCAACTGCAATCTGATCAATCTCCTTCTATAAGACCATTTTCACTCATGAAACCTGGACGGGACGGGGCATTAGTGTAGTTCATGTGTCCTCACTCTTTTTAGTTAAGGGGAGGGGTGGAGCCTGGAAGGAAGCTAACAGGGAAAACACATCTTAATAGCCAATCCGACTGAACATTTACTTTCTCACATGCAGCTCTATTGGGTAATGACTAGGTAAATTCAGGGCTACAGTGTGAAAAAAAACCATCAAACTGTATATATAAATTTATGTTAAAATAATTTATATGTTAAAATAACTTTTACCAGTTATACACATGCCTCTCTTCCCGACTGTAAATGTTCCTGAAGCCTTTATCCTTTCGTAGCCATTATCCAGCTAAAGGGCTGGTCCGGTTGCTTTTTTGTTTTTTTTGTTTTTTTACTTCTTTTGTATAAGAGGAAAATAATTTTCATAGATTATTCAGGTTTGATAAATCTCTTCCACAACTACCTCATTTATAGAGTTGCACAATTTATTAAACCAATTTCATTTAATTTGAGCTAAGGAGATGATACATTTAGTTTCCGTTATTTTAATAACGAAAGCAAAACATATTTTAAAATGATGTCTGACCATTTTCATTAACCTGCTGGCACATATGTCTGAGTTAAATCATATAAGACTGCAAAAATAATGAGAAAGCAATGCTACTCCAGTCACAAACATTTAGACGTGCCACCACATTTACTATAAAGAGTTGCATGTCTGAAATGCACAGGTTTCCTCGACAATTAGTGAGCACAATTATGCTCTCCACAGGATGGATCATCTTCATTTTCAAGACCCCAGTGGCAGCTGTGGCTCAGGAAGGAGATCATATTGCATACTAACTGGACAGTCGTGGTTCCATCCTCGGCTCCCCTGATCTGCATGTGGAGATACTGAACCCCCAATTGTCCTCGATGCAAAGATAGAATAAAGTGCTATGTGTATGTGTATGAATTAATGAATGTGGTGTAGTGCTAAAGTGCTTTGAGTGGTCAGCAAGACTAAAAAAGTTTTAAGTAGCTCATCTTCCATCACATCAATCCATCCATTTTCTTAACTGCTTCTCCAGTTCATGGTCTTTACACTTTTGGGGGGATTTAGTAGAAACAATAAAATTATTTTCAATAAGATGAGCATCATGTCAGTATCACTGGTGAGTAACACTGGCTGACTCCAGATTAAAATGGATGAACAAGCTAAAAACTGAATTAGGTCTGGGAAGACAGAAAACAAAGCGGAGAGTCGACAGACCTCCCACAACACAATGAGTCACAGCAGAGGGGGGAAAAAGTGCAACAAACAAGAAGGAGTCGGAAAGAGTTAGTGGGGGTAGGCGGCAAGCAAACGGGAAAAAATGAGCAACAACAAATAAAACCTAAATCTATCACCAATCTATGTGGTACAGCATCTGCAGACAGGCAGGATTATTCCTGTCTAAACATCATTTATAAACATCTTGGGATTCCCCAGAGGGGATTCAGTCAATGTTCAGGCTCCATTAGAAACCTTTACTGTTTGTAGGGCACAAAAAAGCCTAAAAAAAGCCTCATGGTTAATCTTTTAGTTCATCTAGAAACTCATTCATTTGCCATGTCTCAAATGAGATAACAGATCTGTGGTGCTGGGTGCCATCAAACTTTTCAAGTGTTTGTTTGAACATCTCTCTTTCCATTTTTTCTTGACTGGAGGCGATAAGGCCGTGGCAACGGGACGGTCGAGCCAGGGTGCTGGCTGTTGGCGACAAAAGGGAGGAGCAGACAGGAAGGGAGAGAAAAAGGAAGAGGGGAGGTGACAGAGTTAGAGAGGCAGGCGTGCTCAGGCTGGGCAATGCAAATAGCCCTGCTGTCGGCTCCCCCGCCTGCCAGTCTTTCATAATCTCTGTTGACAAAACAGAGGCACACGGCCCAGGTCTGGCCATGTAAACTCACACCAGTGACACGACAAGCTGCTTCGACTACTCACGCAAGCTGTGAAGATTAACCACTGGTTTATCCTAAAAAAGTTGATTTCAGAAATATTTTCCCCTCACTTTAAATTTCCACTTCAGTGTTTTTAATTGGGGTTATCCGAACATCCAAAAATTTAAGAGAGCTTTATTAAAATTGTCCGCAAGAACAAAATTTAGGTTGTACAGTCATGTGAAAAAGAAAGCACACCCTCTTTCAATTCTAAGGTTTTACATATCAGCATGAAATAAAAAATCACCTGGTCCTTAAATAAAAAATGAATTGGGCCATGCAACAGGATAATGAAACCAAGCACACCAAATCTCCAGCAGAACAGCTGAAAAACAAAAGAATCATGGTGTCACAACGGTCCAGTCAAAGTCCAGACCGCAGCACGACTGAAATGCTGTGCCGGGGACCTTAAGTGAGCTGTGCATAATCGAATGACCGCAAACCTCAAAGAACTGAAACAACGAAAGAAGAGTGGGCCAAAATTCCTCCGCAATGATGTGAGAGATGTGACTGACTGAAGTCATACAGAAAATAATTACTTCAAGTTAGTGCCGCTAAAGGTGGTTCTACAAGCTACTGAATCATGGGGTGTGCTTAGTTTTTCACACTGCTTCTGCATTTTGCCTTAATTTCTGTTAAATAAATAATGACATGGTGTAATAGATCATGTGTTGTTGTTCATCTGTTCATCGATTGCATTCAAATAATTTTAAGACCTGCTGATTTGCATGATTTTTTCAAATTATTTTTTATTATGTCCTGATTGATAGAGGGTATGCTTTATTTTTCGCATGACCGTCACCATCTCTGATTGGGTGACACCGCATCCAGAGATGTAAAAATAACAATAATCAAAGTACCAAATAAATGATGTGAAATAATAATAAAATAATACTAAAAGGGCACTCAGATAACGTATCTTCCATCAAAGCCAATGCCATGTTTTGCAATTTAGGGCACCCAAAATTTAACAGGTTCTTCCTTTTTTGCTTGGTAGCATTCGGATCTTATTCTTAGTGGAGGAGCAAGAAATTCTCTTGTATAGGTTAAAAATCCTTTAGACTTATGTTCAGGGTTTTTTTCTTCATTTTGGCACGGTGGCTGTGACTTATGACTGCTTTATCCATTAATGGGACAAGTAACTGATTAACCATTTCCTCTGAGGAATAAACTTTTTTTTCTTTTTTTTTTTTTAAATCTTGGAACATTTTAATGTCAAAAAATAAATTCTAGTACCTTTGCTTAAGAAATGAGCAATGAATTTATTTTTTGTATTGGTGCAAAGTAAACAACTAATCCTTTAAGTTCTACTGGTTGTATTACAAACCATAGTACCCCCTAGCCTCGACCGTGATATGAAATTGAAACTGTGATTTAAAATTTTTAAAAAAGGCACATAAGGAGGCAAATTCAACCAACACTGAGCCTCAATCTAAAAGTAAAAACACTGCTGAATGTGTAATCAGGTTTAAATAATACATTTTTATTAAAGAGCAAGTTTTCTATTTTTGTACTGATTCAATGAGAGCTTTATGCCAATCCAAACCCTTGAAGGGCCTCAACTGCCTGTCACCTGACATTTATGTAGAGAAATCAACAAAGCTTTTACTGTCTTACTTTAATTCACTGTGGAAGAATCCTGGAAGTATCCCGGCCCCACCTCATCCTCATCCCTCCAGTTTTCTTCCTGTTCAGAACCAGTATCTCCCCTGCTATGGCCTGGACTCTCCTTCCTCCCCTCTCTCACCAACCAACCTCACTCGTCATACAATCACTGCTGGTATATGTGCAACAGCAGCACGTTTGCAAAAACATGTGTGTGAGAATGCACGTGAACGAAAGAGAGTGTGGTTTGGTTAAGTGTGGGTACACTTATGTGTTTGTGTGTGTTGTTATTGTTGTCACCTGCAGACAGGGGTAAAAGATTAATGCTCTCTTTCAGCCTCTGTGGCAGGTAGAGCACAAAGAATAATTTGATTTCTCCTCCTGTCTCTCCCTGCTGTCTTCCCACTCTTCATTTTCTCATCTGCCTGAAAATCGTTCACAGCCCTCTTTGTTTTCCTTGTTACCAGCACCACAACCAGTCTTTCTCCACAAACTATTCCACCTTCCAAAATTCAAACACACTCACACACACAAAAAACACCTCCATAAAACATTTGCCTCAAAACATACACACACACACACACACACTTTTCTCTGCATTTCAACGTTCAGGTCAGGAGGATGTTGCAAGAGTGTGGCAACAACAAGAAACTGTCTCTGACAAACCGCTCAACCTGAACCCAGCAGGCCGTTACCATGCCAACCGTACGGGATGTTAGCCCACCTTTCGACGGCGCCAAGATGATGGACGATCAGATCCCCCCTCCCCTTGCTCTGGGGGTGCGGTCCTATGTGGGCTTGTCAATGGAGTCTGGAGTGAAAAGAAAAAACACACACACGCAAAAAAGTTTTAACAATCATGCTCAACAGTGCATGTTCATTAGGGCAATATTAATGAATAACAAGCAGCATTATTAATCAGCAGCCTGAAGACACATGCGCAGGAAGCACCATTAACGTCTTAATGAGGAGAAGAAACTGTGAGGGAGCCCAGCCTCGCTATGTGCTTTTGTCTTCATTACGGGTGCACACGTACAGAGCAAACGCATCATGGCTCCTGTGCATTTGCATTAACACACAGACCTCTCCCACAACCTGACCAAAAACACACACACACACACGCACACACCTACACAAACACACAAAAAGGGATGTTGAGACACAAGTTTTACAGGAAGCCAAACAGCTGAAACCTGAAAGTGAAGACAGCATGTGATCCACAATTCAGCCACCCGCGCTAACGTGCTTCCACATCTTTTCCTCCAAATGAATGCTCCAGATACATAACTGGATATAAACATCAAGCCTTTATTGCCAAATATCCCCCATGCTGTATGGACTCAGAATAAGAGCACAAAAACAGACTATTAGGCTAAAATCACTGCTCTAATCCCAAAAGCACATAATAGGCTAATTTATGTCCATTTAGATCCTGATAAGAAAACAATGTGTGTGTGTGTGTGTGTGTGTGTGTGTGTTGGCCATGTTGAGTTGTTGCAGTAGCTCAAGTGTTCAGTGTCTGAACAATCCAAGAAGAGTATCCCGTAGGGGTAAACAGTGCGTAACCATGGGGAATGCTGGGTGTTTCCATGACACCCTGTCACTGGTGAAGCACATGTTCTTCTGTCCCTGTGCCTCAATGTGTGTGTGTGTTTGTGTGTGTGTTTACTTTCATTTTTATTAAATGAACACCGAGAGCGTCGTGTCAGAGGCCAAGTCTCTGAGTTCAGTTTGAGTATGTCTGTATGTTTGTATTGCTAATCTCATGCCTACTCAGCTTTTAATTGTTATTTTACAGTTAAACTGTAAAACTGTTATTTTACTGCTATTTTTGCCTACTGTAATCTAGAACAACTGTTTCTTGCTGTAAAAAAAATACAGTAATGTGCAGTATGCTTCACAGTATAATACTTTTATGTGTTTCAGTGTTATTGTAGTTATTCAAGTATTCCTACTGTAACCTTCATAAACATTTTATTACTGTAAAATGTAATTACTGTAGATTTTTATCTATAAAAACACCGGTACTGAGCAGGGTCTAAACGAGGGCACACTCTGAATTCGGTTTCTAGTCGTTCTTTCACTATGACAAGATATCAGCTTGTGTAGCTATTTAACTACTCCTTGCACTGCATAACAAAGGGAAAGGCTTTTTTTTTTTATTGCCATCAAAAGGTGATTAATGCCTAAAAGCAGAAGTTGGTGGGACGCACGAGAAATAGACTATGGAACCGAGAAAAAAGGTTTTTATAAGCCGTTGTATCGCAAAACTGAGCCTTTCAGGAGACGTTGATTCCCAAAATAAGATGTGAGGCATGAGCAAGAAGATTTGAAAAAGCATTTAGACACTAACAATTTAAATATCCAAAAGTCCGTTTTAGGCTGCCATATTTCTTTAGGTTAAGCCATACATCAATTTTCTTAACCGTTTATCCAGTTAAGGGAACTGGGGGTGGGGGCTGGAGCCTGTCCTAGCTGTTATAGGTCGACAGGCGGGGAACACTATTGACAGGTTGCCAGTCTATCGCAGGGCTAACGTAGAGAGACAGAGAACCATTCACATTAACAGGCAATTTTAGAATCACTAATTAACCAAACATGCATGTCTTTGGACTGTGGGAGGAAGCCGGAGAACCCAGAGAGAACCCACACAAGCACAGGGAGAACATGCAAACTCCACACAGAAGGGCTCCAGCCGGCTGGGAGATTCAAACCCAGGACCCTCTCGCTGTAAGGTGTCAGTGCTCACCACTGCCCCACTGTACCGCTAAGCCAAAACATTTTGACAGAAGAGGCATCCACACAGGAAGAGACTAGCAGCAATGTGGCAACCAGAGACTTTGGAATGTCAATGAAATGGAGGTGGGCATGTTAAACTTATTACAACTTTGAGGCGAGCAATTGAAGCAACTACCAATGGAAATGAAGCGACCAATGGAAGTAGCGACCGTGTTAGCAACAAAGCCATGCTGGAAGTATAAGTGGACAGAGTTTGGGAGTTAAATATGGATAACTGAGAAAGTTTTGGATCAATGTCATTGCGTTTGCAAGTGCCTTAGATAACTAATACCTTGCTAACAGCTAATTAGACAGAGAAGTCTAAAATAATCATCTGGTATAGCGAAACCAAATAGGTTTTAGCCAGCTAAAGGCATTCGGTTTGCAATTCAGCTCTCACTTGCATATTACTGAGCTAACTGCTTTGTCTTTTTTTTTTTTTTTTTTTTTTTTTCCAC
>VUQI01035007.1:38694-48953 GCA_015106735.1 Paratilapia polleni
ATGTGACTTGTTTTACTGCTTTGTATTTTTTTTTTTTTTTTTATGTCTGATCCACTCTGTCTCTAAGATGCTGTATTCTATACTGCAACCCCCTGAGGATGACTGACAGCCGGGTGGTGGCCCATTGCTAGCTAAACCTTAAACAATCGCTGGAAACCATGCTACACATAACATTTAAAATCTGTTAAGGCAACATAACTAAAAGAACTATCACAACACTTCTAAATTAAGGATTTTTATGTAAACACTGAGGCTTTGCACTCACTGTGGACAAAACTATCCATAACCTGAGCCTCCGCCTCCTGGGGTTGCTTCTTTATGTTGTGTGCTAAGTGAGGTAGAGGAACTTGATGCAATATAATTTTGCACAGATCAGTTATGGGGTAAAAAAGAAATTTTGTTTTTCCCCTCAGAAGAATCAGCATTTACAGCATTCAAGTATATTCGCAAAGAAGAGTAAATTACTGAAGAAAATGTGTTTTATTTTTACAGCAGTTTGTTATATCGTGCATGGCTGTGTTGTGTATGTTTATGTGTGTTTTGTGTGCCTATATGCCATTCACCATCAGCGACCTGACCGCTGGCTGCACCCATGATTGGGAGCAGATGGAGGCTGTCGTTGTGTGTGTTTGTGTGTGTGTGTGTGTGTGCGTGTGTGTGTGTGTGTGTGTGTTAGGAGGCAGGAGACAGGAGGAGGAGGAGGAGGAAGAGCGGTGGGCGCTCTAGTTTAGGTGATGTATGGACTCTCACACACCAACAAAGACCCTCCTTCAACCGATGTGTTTCCTATTAATTGAAAGGGGAGAAAAATAGAGCCTGAGAATGACTGCTTAAGTGGGGAGAATTTATAGCTCAGCTGTGACGAAGACTAACTGACTCAATTTTTTGTGCAAAAGTTCAGGAAAAAAATAAAAAAAAGTTCTCTGTGCTGTGCACGAGCAGGGACAAGAGAGCCTTCAGTGTGATCATTACTGCTCTTTGTGCTCACTTTGACACAGCCATGAAAACCAGAATGAATAAAATGGTAGTTAACTGCATGTGGTGCTGCTCATACTGGCGTAAAGCCTTGAATACAAAAGCAGTGTGTATGAGCTTAAGATTCAGAGTCAATGAAGAAATGTTGAGCTTACAGTTATTGAGGCCTTTCTACAGTCTGCTCTCCTCTGAACACGTGTCTATTTATCTCCTCGCGCTCTTCAATTACTCATCACCACAAAGCTAAACAAGGCTTCAGCCTTGTACTGCGTGAATGTTTGCCTGCTTGCCTTTCATCAATGCACTCGAGCAACACAATAAATATCTTATACAGCAGCATCTTCTTCTTGTTAAAGCAACTCCGCTTAAAGATGCAATAAAGATGCGACTACAGTTCACAGTTTACAGGGGATGCTCGTACAAAAGCCGTTAACTCCATGAACATGAAGTGTGCAGTATATCACGAGCTTCACAAAGGAGTTGATATTTACAGCACAGATTTTTGTCTCAGTGACATTTCTGCATTTTGAAGCCGCAATGAGAGAAGCTGATTTAACTCAGTGGTCAGACTGTTGTGACTTTTGAGGTTTCTTCCTCTTGGCTCATTGGCATTATACTCCAGAACTCACTGAATCATTGTTTACTGGGCCTCCTCTTTGTTCCTAAAAGTCGCCTCATATCGCCATGACACTGTAAAACCAGGTGATTGACAAAACTACTTTAAAGCTGCTAAAAATTCTGGTATTGAAATGTGTAAAAACAAAACCCAAAACAAAACAATACTTGGACTCAAATTTACCCATTCTGGGCAGTCAAGCCCATCATAATAATAAAAATAATAAAATCTTCCTTCTAAAGTTTAAAGTTTCTCAACTCAAACACCCATGCATGGTGACCTCCACTGACCTCTCTGTCTCTGATGGCAGTGGTCCTCAAGCTAAAGCACAGCATACTATATAATACACTTTCATATTGTGCTGAACAGTGTTTTTGCACTTGAATCTAGTTTAGGATAAACAGAATATAAAGAAAGAGATACTTCCTCATCCGGTGTCTTAATGACGACTGTGAACCTGCATGCAACCAACGTGCAGTCATGATGAGATAAAGATAGCAAAACCACACACGTGCCTTCATCTGGTACCACCAGCTGAACCAGGAAGAAAATGAGGAAGGAGAGGCACGCTGTCACGCAACAGAGAGAAATTTTTGCTTCTTGCTAACAAAGTCCAATACAATCTGGATTTATATGAGACTAATCAGTAAGCGATCAAGTAGGCCAGCAGACAAATGAGTAAAAATAATAATTAAAAAGAAGCCTACCGCAGAAACCCTTTTACAAACAAGATAGGTAGGTTTTTAGGTTGGAAGAAAAAAAGCCCTGAAGTGCACAAATGACTGCAAATTTGCTGCAATGTCAAGTTAAAAAGAAATGGCATAAAATCCATGTTTCAAAAATAATCTTAGTGGGTTTGGTGTTCAAAATTTTCTGCTCTGTGACCATGCATATTTTGATTTGTCACAGCTACATATGTTGGAAGTCCAATTGTGTCAATGAACTGACCCCAGTTAAATAAATGAGAGGAGTGTGTTTTTTTTAATGCAGGGTTATGTCACTCAGAACGCAACCCAATGTCATGTGATCTGACTGGGGCTGCAGGTCAAGTTTATAGTATATGAAAAAAGGCACTGCTAAAGTCACCCTTCATACAAAACTGCAACCATACATAAATACAGTGTAACATTTTAACTTATGACTCAATAAACTGTTTACTGAATACAGTTAGTTAACTGAAATAAGAATAAAACTAAACTTTGGGAAAATACTGTGGCTGTAACAATAATACTCAGACAACTAAAACACAATAAAACATAAATAAATAAATAAATAAAACATGCAGGAAATGTCTTTCATTTTAGTCATTGTTAATTTAGTCAAACTTGTGAACCTGGTCAGCTTAAGGAGACTGATAATAATACTGGGATGTCTACATGACTGCAATCACAAGGTGTTTGTATTGCAATACCTTTTCTGAACTTCTTAAATCTTGCCCTTGATAAATAACCTCCACATGAGGTAACAAAATAAACAAACACATAAAACAAATACTAGAAGAAATAAAAGGGTAAACTAACAGTAAAGGACATTTAGGGGGCAGAAACTGACTCAAACTAAACCATACTGAAAACAAATATCTAAAATACAAAAACTTTTAAAAAAATATATACAAAATTGTAGTAACTCTGAATCCAGTATCACATCTTCAAATAAAATCGTTTAGCTTGATTAGGTTTAGCTTGAAAGTTGTGAATATTTGCAAATTCAAGATTAAAGATTAAGATTAAATCACTCTATTTTAAACTGAGACAACTGACATGGCACAGTTCCTAGTGGCAGTCTCGTTAACGTGTACAAACTCTTTTTCTACTTCTTCTTCTCCTCCTTATTACAGGACGGCACAGTGAATCGTCTGCCTCCATCTCATCCTATTCCTTGCATCCTCCTCCTTTGTCTTCACCCAACAGTAGCATAGTTTCCACTGCCACCCTGCTGGTCAACAGCACTGGTGGCGGTTGTTGTTGTTAACCTGGAGCACGACCGATCCGGTATGGAAATCTCATTCTTGATGATCTGCATATTTGATTTGGCACAGATTTTACATTTATGCAGGCTTGGGACCGGCACTAAGAATACAGTGGCTTTTGGCTCCCCATGGCTGGGATGTGTACAAACACTAGCTAAAACCTGAAAATGAGATGGCCAGCTGTAGATATTAAGTAATGATTTGACATTGACTTTTTGAAATCATATTCAGTCCACTTACTACTTCATAAAGCAATGTTACCACCAGTCAAATGTGTATCAAGTTACTTATGAAATGAAGCTGGACTAAATAAGCTGCTATGACTCATAACCTGCGAGCAGAAACGGCTAAAACTGAGAAAAAGAACTACAGCGATTATATAGTTTTGTTTTGGGGTGTTTTTGCCAAATGATAAACCAAAGAAGAAGTGAAACCAGCTATGCAATCTTAATTGAAGGGGACCTATTATACAAATTTCCAGCTCCATGTATTTTATTCTTGGACTCTACTAGTGTAGCTCCGCACGATTCACAGTTCAAAATAATCCTTATTTATCTTATAATGGTCCTTGGTTCACCCCCTCCCCCAGGCTGCCCCATGCAAACAGAAGGTTTGGACAGGAGGTGGGGTGGCATCATAAAGATCCATGAGTAAAAAAAAACTGAAGCAGAGCATTTAGAGGAGTCTGAAGCCTGAGCTTTTGGCTCACAGAGATTACTAGTACATGTGCTGACATTACTAACAAACTCTGGGAGTGTTTAACATGAGCATCTACCACTGACATCCACACATGATGGAAACAGTTTAATGAGTCCCCTTTAAGTTTTACTGGAGTGTTCTGACAGCTGAAATTCAATTCTTTAACACGTTTAAAAAATAAATAAAATAAAAATAAAAATAAAAAAATTCACCTTCCAACCAGAAGGATCTTTGTCTTTAAGAAATATCTTCAGGCATCTGACAGAGGCACAGAAACTTCTGGCTGATCCAGGAGTTGTTTCTGTGTGAGCTTTATTCTTTCCCCCTCTCACCCCCTTCTCCTTACTTTTTATAACAGGATTTTTCTCTCTGTGTGTCTATCTTCTGTAATGGCCGTGAATAAGGGAAATTGTGTGCACTAGCCAGGATACACAACAGCACAGTGAAGAAAGCATAAAAGTACATTGTGTGAAAGTGAGCGTGTGTACTCTGGGTGACTCTGCTTTAGTTTTGCTTCAGCCAGTCCCCTCCAACAAACCCGGCACTCAAACTGGAGCAAAATACGAGCCAAGCCACATGTTGGCACCTTGCCTCCCCTTAAACAAATCAGACCACAGAGGCTAATAAAAAACTCTGAGTCCAAAGCTCGCCTCCACAGACAAGGGGGTACAAAGAGGGGAGCCATTCTCAGCTACCCCACTCTGTCTTAAATGAACCCGTACAAGACTGCGAGCTGCTATTCACCTCAAACAGTAACAGTTTCGCCACTGTCTCCATCATCTACACCCTCTTTTTGTTGCCTTTAAATGGCGCTTTGATGTTATATTGTTCTCAACAGGCCTAGCTTAAAAAACATTAATTGCCACTAAACTAAGAAGCAATTTGCTTCCAGAGTGAGAGAGAACTTTCCATCTTTAGACCAATTACTGTTATCATAGCGCGCAGCCTGCTACTTCAAACTTCACACTTCAGAGAGGGATAAGAGGGGGTGGAGGATGAAGAAAAGCAGAGGAAAAGCGTCTGGCTCAGGGCAGAAATAGGCCAAGCAGGTCTAAAAAATAAAACTCATCCAGCCATCCAGGGTGTGTCTGCTGTAGGCCGCCATCAAACATGCATTTACATATTCAAAAAAAGAAACAGGGATTTGCATGAGTCATCCTTTCCAAGAAGGTAGAGAAAAACCACACAGCACACTGTATCGTGCTACAGTACAGTAGGAAGTGTGCAGCACTTAATTAACTCTAATCCTAAAACTTAATCTGCAGTTACACTGCTAAATGAACTCACGAGGAGGATAAACTGCAAGAGAAGCAACTGTAAAAAGAATAAAAGAAAAGTTAGTGTATCAGGTTTCTGTTAGGGCACTCAACAGCTCAAGGCCACTTTAAAATGACTTAAAGGTGCAACATCTGTTGTGAGTGCAGGCATACACTCCATGTAATAAAAAAATTCTCTTAAGAATTCACTTGGTATAAATACTTGAGATGAACACACACACACAAAAACTTCCTTATTTCTGTTTATATTATTTCTCCAGATAAATGAAGTGTCAGTAACTGAAAAGTGTCAGCTGAGATATGTGAATAGGGTTACGTGTAGTTTTGTGACCCTATAAAGTTTGTTTATCCCTGTTACTTCTCTCTTACCTCTCTTCACTCTCCATGTGTTTATACACCACTATTGCATTTAATCATTAGTTATTATTAAACTCTGTTTCTCTCTCATAGTGTGTCTTTTGTCCTGTCTCCCTCTGCTCTCTTCTGTTTCCCCTCACCCCCAACTAGTCGTAGCAGATGGCTGCCCCTCCCTGAGCCTGGTTCTGCCGGATGTTTCTTCCTGTTAAAAGTTTTTCCTTCCCACTGTTGCCAAGTGCTTGCTCACAGGGCATAGTCTGACTGTTGGAGGTTTCTGTCCAATATTGTAGGGTCTTTACCCTAAAATATAAAGCACCTTGAGGCGACTGTTGTTGTGATTTGGCGCTATATAAATAAAATTGAATTGAATTGAATAGACAGAAAAGAGTTATCAGGGACAAAAGCAATCCACTGGACAGATATGCTGATAAGGAGCCAAATGACGTTTTTTGGTATGGAATGTATGTCTGAATTTACTGAAGAGCTGACACTGGACTTGCAGTTTGTATTGGATCATAACCCAGCAGGTGGTTGGCACAGCTGGTTTCCATGTCAATCAAACTCATAAAAGCAGCTGAATTGTCTTCAAAAGTATCAAATGGTATATCACTGCATACTGAAGTTCTTTTCACCTTTTTCCTTACAGTACATCCTTGTCATTGCTTTCTATGGCACATGTGAGACATTTGTGCCATAGAAAGTAATGATATAAATGACAGAAAACATACCTTATCCTTTATCTTACCTTATCTCTAGCCCTATTCCTAACCTTTCCCATATGCATAGAATAAATTGGGTTTCCACTCTGGATCAGGTGGCCATAATCCTTTTCTGAACAAAGGTTACATTAGTTAGAAACATTTAGCTTTTACCTAGTAAACTGCTTCTTTTTGTTTGTTATCAGTTTTCAGGTTAGTTGGCTTGGCAATCAGTGTGTTTTTGTGCTGACTGTACAGCTCTATTGATATTGTGAAATTGCCTTTTCTACTGCTTTGATCCTCTATAGTTGCAGCAAATTAGAAATGACAAATTAGCAAGACAACGCATGCTTCTAGACATCAGCCATAGTTACATTCCTAGCCTGCATATTTATATTTCATTTTTATGAACACACATTGTGTTGGTTCAACCGTCATAAAGTCTATATAAACAACTTCATCTGATCTAGTTTGTGATTTCAGATTGTCTCTCCTCCCAGTGGTCCAAACAAAATGGGTTTAAAATGACAGTAAAGGAAATATTTTAATTGCCATGCATTGTGAGGCATTGTGAGGGTCTGTTTCAGGATCAATAACCTATAGCAGCTGTTGATTAGTATGTGCCATCTGCACTCCATCATGCTCCACACATTAACAACCCAGGATATCAGCACCTTATCATTATTCATCAGCCAGTCATATTAATTATCTTCTCTCTTGTGTATATAAGTCGTTCCCTCTTTTGTCCTTTACTCTTCATCATCAATTTGCACTGTTCCTTTTCTTACATTCTCTCTATTCCAATTGACCCTTTGCTCATGTTTGAATCCCAGAGATGGTTGTTAACTTGGACAAGCCATTACAGCGCACGAGGACTTGATAAGAAGCTGATGGTTTTGCTGCTTCCTTGTTGGTACAGAGAGCAATAGCTGATGTACTGTTTAGGATTAAATGTAGTGGATTCACCAAAGAATGAGGTGTATGGTTTCCAAATGGAGGGAAATAGAAATCACACACGTGCATTGAGTTCAGTGACATATTGAAAAAAATTGCTGGATTAAGGGTTTAGGCACCACAGTGCTGCAGTGGTTAGGAATGTCGCCTCACAGCAGGGGCTGGGGGCATTCTGCGCCCTCATTATTT
Organism: Paratilapia polleni; assembly: GCA_015106735.1. Classification (NCBI taxonomy): domain Eukaryota; kingdom Metazoa; phylum Chordata; class Actinopteri; order Cichliformes; family Cichlidae; genus Paratilapia; species Paratilapia polleni. The sequence goes on from VUQI01035007.1 coordinate 46,429, forward strand.
CAGGACAAAATTAATCAGATAAAAGATCTGAAGTTGATTCTAAGTGTTGAACTTGCATTTGGCACCTTTTCACTGGAATTCCTAATATGAGGTCCAAACAGATGTCATTGCAAGTGAAACATGCCATTGTTAGGCTGAAAAGCTGAAATAAACCTATCAGAGAGAAAAAAAACAACAACTTTGGGAGTGGCCAAATCTACAATCTGGTACATTCTTAATAAGAAGGAACGCACTGGCCAGCTCAGCAACATCAAAAGGCCTCAAAGACCACAGAAGACAGTTAAAGTGGATGGATGGCAGAATTCTTTCTTTGGTTAAGAAAAACCCATTCACAACATATAGCCAAGAACACTCTCAAGGAGGTAGGCCTATCATTATCAATGTCCACAATCAAGAGAAATTTTCATTAATGTAAATCTTCTTTCAGCCGCTCCCTTTGGGGGTCGCCACAGCAGATCATCTGCCTCCATCTCGACTGAGGTTGACTGTTGCTGTGATTTGGTGCTGTACAAATAAAATTCAATTGAATTGAATCTCACCCTATCCCTTGCATCCTCTTCTGTCACACAAACCTTCTGTATGTCCTCCTTCATTACATTCGTGAATCTTCTCTTTGGTGTTCCTCTTTTCCTCCTGCCCAGCAGCTCCATCTTCAACAACCTTTGTCTAGTATATCCACTATCCATCTGCCCATGTCCAAACCATCTCAGTCTTGCCTCTCTTACTTTCTCTCCAAACTGCTGAACCTGAGCTGTCCCTCTGATATACTCGTTCCTGTCCATCCTTGCCACTCACAATGAAAATCTGGGTTGCTTTCATGAATGTAAATACAGATGGTTTACAAGACGGTGCAAACCACTGGTTATACTCAAGAACAAGAAGGCCAAACTTTGCCAGAAAACATTTAAAACAGTCTCCCCAGTTCTGAAAAGAATTCTTTGGACAGATGAAACCTAGATTAATTTGTACCATAGCAATGGGAAGAGAAAAATATGGAGAAGGAGAGAAACAGCTCATGATCAGAAGCATACCACATCATCAATCAAACGTGGTGATGCAGTGGTATGACATGGGCATATATAGCTGTCAGTGGAACCGGGTCACTAGTGTTTATTGATGATGTGACCACTGATAAAAGTAGCAGGATGAATTCTGAAGTGCACAGGGCTATACTCTCTGTTCAAATTCAGCCAAATGCTGCAAAACTGATCAGATATTGCTTCGCAATGCAAATAGATATTGACCTAAAGCATTCTGCAAAAACAACCCGAGTTTCCCAAGGCAAAGAAATGGGATAGTCTTCAATGGCCAAGTCAGCAACCTGATCTCTGCATGATCAATAGAGCATGCTTTTCAGTTACTGAAGACAAAACTGAAGGCAAAGACCCACAAGCAAGGAGCAACTGAAGGCGGCTGCAGTAAAGGCCTAGCAAAGCATCTCAAGAGAGGAAACACAGCATTTGGTGATGTCCATGAGTTCTAAACTTCAGGCAGTCACTGACTGCAAAGGATTTTCATCCAAGTATTAAAAACAATCCTTATATTTAAAATTATGTTTGTTTGTCCAATTAATTTTGAGCCTCTGAAAATGAGGTACTGTGTATAAAAATGGTTGTGATTCCTAAACAGTTAATGCAATACTTTAGTTAAAATCCTTGAATGAAAGCTGAAAGTGTCATTGTCCAAATGTTATGGACCTAACTGTAGATAAAGTCTTTTCCATAATGATTTATCGGTTGTGACTAAACATTTTTTCTTTCTCTCTTTTACTCTTCCCTGCCCCCATGCACACACACACACACACACACACACACACATGCACTCACACACACATACACAGTAGAATGCCTCATCTGCCAAATAAAAAGATGGAGGAAAAAAAAGAGGGCTTTGTAAGTATAAAGAGCTGTGTGCCATAAGCCTGAAAATAGGTGCAGACAACAACAAAAGCGTTTTCAGGGAGCTGAACACAATGTGATAGTGAAAAGAATGAAAAACAGGAACGCCGTACATAGATTCCCCCTTCTTCCCCCGACTTCGTCCTTCCTTCTCATCTGTCCATCCCCACTCCTCCTTTTTTCTTTCCGTCTTCCATCGCCATCTTTCTGCTCAAAAGGTTAGTAAATGTCAGATGGGAGTTGTCATCATCTTCAATGGCGTCATCTTTCTTCATAGAAACACTGTCTTTCTCTGCGTGTGTTTGTGTGTGAGAAAGGAGGAAAGTTAAAGGGAATACACTGAACAGAGTGAAATAGAACAGGATATTGAAAATGGGAAATTACTGCTTGCAACAAAGAAGGGACACACATGTGCACACTCGTGCATGCACAGAAAAAGAAATAGAGCTGAGAATTGTACAGCATATACTTCTTACTCTATAGCAAGTTGTCTGCCTTTCCTTTTCCCTCTCTCTTGTCATGTTGAATAAGAAGAACAAAAAACTTCAGTGAGCAACTTAGCATCAGCATAGCTGGCTGTGCCTTATCCAACACCCCCCCCCCCCCCACACACCACACACCCATTTG